>OX439136.1:20604831-20754831 GCA_949318235.1 Ecdyonurus torrentis | reverse complement strand
AGCGTTAAAAATCGCGTAAAAGGGGCGTTTTCTGGTTCAATTTTTTGTATTTTTATCCAAATTTTTTCAATTTAATTTAATTTTTTATTAAATTATCTGATGTCTACTGTATTATATACTGGGACTGACAAGGATATATTGTATATCACTGTTAATGTATTTGCATTGATACTTGCCTCTATAACATTTTGAATGTTTAGTGAAACTACTTTCATGCTTTGTCATATAATCAATGCCTTACTTGTAGGTACTATCTAAACATTTGTGTAGCATTGTGAGTAAACATTTCTTTTCTTAGTGTAGTATGTGGGTGTAATGATAGACACAGTAAGCGGTACTTCATCACCATCACAAAGCCTGCTAGACTTATTATTGCACATACACTCTCTGATTAGATGAAACATAAAAAATAAGCAATAATTTTAAGCATATTTTTATTTAAATTGCAAAAGCTTACAACAATATTAAAAAATACGCACACACGTAAAGTATAACTAACGTAATTTATACTGTATTTAGATCATTATGGCAGAAAAATCGTAGATTTGTAAAGGCCAAGTTTAATGTTTATTCCGTTGTGATTCTAACGCTTGTGATGTCATTTACGCTTTTATCATTAGATTGTCAACGTTTAGTGACGTCATAACCGTTGATTCTACAATACTTAAAACATTTCAAAACTGTCTACAAGCTTTTCAACGCTTTTTTTTTTTAGTGTATAGAACAAATTGTGCTGAAAATTAGCTAGCAAAATTATTAGTTTTTTTTTTGTTCGTGTAGATATAGGTTTAAAAAATTGGAAATGGAATGGAGCTATGACTGACAGGGATGCCTTGCATGTAGGAGATAAAATATTCTAGCCCGGTCCAAAATTAAACACGTATAACTTTACAAATTTTATGTACAGCGAGCTCATGCGGCTTCCTTGTTAATAACCACAGCTCAATATATCATGCTCAAAATTTTCAAATCTATCTACATATGTTTTAATATTTTCAAGTATAGTTAAGGCTTGTATTCAGATGGCTTGTATCTCAAAATATAAAAAGAAAACTTCGAAACTTTATGATGTTATTAGAAAGTTATTAGTAACAGCTTGATGATAAAATTTTCAGAACTCGTTACCATCAGATAAGAGAGAAAAGTATTATTGAAATTAACATGGGCTCTTATGGGACTATAACTTCAAAAACTCATAATTTAAAATCTAGCATGGTGACCCCTAATTTTTTTTTTTTACATTTTTGAAGATACCATATCCTACTAATGTATCACTGAGCAAAATTTCAGATTTTTCTTTCTTTACAATTTTTTAGTCAAATTCCGCAGTACCTGATTTCCCGCCTTAAGTCAATTTTTATTAACTAATATATTATAATATTAGGTATTATTTCATTATGGTGTTTCAGTATAGAACTTTCGTTAAGTCAAACTTTGTATAATTATAGAAATGTGTCTTACATAATTACTCATACATAGTGTATCCCTTAAAGGCGTAGAACACCTTGAACAAAAAAGTTGCGTAATATCCTAACAAACCTGAAAATTAACGTTGATTTAGCCGGAGTCATTTATTTCTAATTTATTTTCCATTCACAAAGTGCCACTGCCGGTTATTGACGTCACAGCTCGCTTGTTTTACGCGCGATAAACTTTTTTGTTTATTTCAACATTTTTTTTCAAGGTGTTCTACGCCTTTAACTACTTAAAATATCACCCATTATTATCCCTAATTATATAATTTCAAAATGCCAACATGAGCAGAAATAATAATAAAAATATAATATACCATAAAATATTTTTGACAAAGATATCCCCCGTGTTTTAATTTCCTTGATCTATGGACATTATAATATTTCATGTTGATATGCATACATTTTACATGTACTGTACTGAATATACAATATAATTTAGTTAATGGTTTGTAAGTTATGCGTACTAATAAAACACATGCGAGTATAATATTGTACTATATACAAAGCAGGTAATATATTGACTTAACAAATTAGTTCTAACAATGTTTATTTGCAATACTCTTGATTATAATAATTATAATTATATTATGATTTAATTCATAACTATACATTTTCCTCAATACTCTTATTTCATTTTAAAATTATTAATATGAGATTTTTTTATCGAATATTAATTAAGATTGTATTAATGTTAAAATTATATTCTGATTATAAAGTATTGTAAAATATGTCTTTTTGTTTTATTTTATATATTGTTACTATTGATAAATATTGGCATTATGCACGGAAACAATATGTTACATAATTTATGCTGTATTTATGTCATTATAGCATAAATTATACCATAAAAGAACAATATAAATAATTATGCTGTGCTCCATAATATTTATGCGTTTATAACACAATAATTATGCAGTATAGATCAAATTTTTGATGAAAATGAGCTGACATAATTATTACGTATTTATTTTTGTCCGTTGTGTAAAAAATAGTTAATTGAACATAAAATGATACTTATAAGAATCTTCTAGAGAAAAAAACACAAAAGTTTATGTCTTTAGAGTTTATATTTTTAATTAAATCTGAGAAGAAATTTTTGTTTACATAAAAAAATAACTTAAAATGTTTTAAAATCATTTTAAAATATAGTAAAAATATACGTAGATACATATCGCAATTCTTATTTTGATTGCTTTACAATATTTTTAATATTTCTCAAAATTTTATAACTTATTAATTATTATACAAAATTTCTTGAAACTTTACAAACTTTTATAATACATTCTAAAAACTAAGGTTTTTTTTATTTATATTAAAGTATAGACTGTTAATTAATAAACAAGTTGCGTTTTTTTTTTTATTCCAAACGAACAAAAATTAATGCTTTTTGTAATAAGGAAAACAAAAATAATAAAAATTAAAACGGATGACGAAAGTTAGTGCAGAATCTCCTACGAGAGTGAAAAAAAGGTTTCCCTATATACGAGTATTTAAAGGCGTAGAATACCTTGAACAAAGGACATGTCTAATACCCTAACATACCTGAATATCAACGTTAATTTGGCCGGAGTCATTGATTTGTAATTTATTTTCCATTCACAACATCACAGCTGCGACGTAACGTCACAAACCCGCAGATGCCATTTTAGGAATGAGAAATAAATTCGAATGATATTTAGACATGTTAAGATATTAGACATGTTTTTTGTTCAAGGTGTTCTACGCATTTAAATATTTTTTTATTGCCCAAAATAGGTCCCGGCATTTTTTATTCCAGATTCAAAAACATCTAAATTAATTAATTGAACTTAAGAGCTTGAGATTAATTAATTTACTCAATTTTACTCTCTCTCTCTCTCTCTCTCTTTTGAGTTTTTTTTATCACGTATCAATACTTTATAACATGATATTCTTACTGTGATTTTAAATTTCTTAAAAACAGTTTAAGCAATTTAAAATAATAATATTAAATGAAAACCTATCCAATCATAAAACAAAAATGTTTGATGCTATACTAATTAAAAATTAGAGTCATTATATAATAAAATAAACATCTGGCCCTGTATAATGTTAACCACTATAAAAGAAAAAAAAAACGATTAAAATTTATCAAACTTACATACAAACACACCACTTTTTATCAAATTAAAATCTCAATTTGTTCTAGTTTATATTATAAAACACACACACATACATACAAAGACAAAATTAGTTCGATGTCCCATGTATAAACAAAACAAAAATCACTTTGCATGTTAAAACTAAATGAGAAAGTATATAAAAATATATAGTTTGTGTGTGTGTTTGTGACCACATTGTTCTAATTACGAAGTATAATAAAAAATACACTCCTCTCTCTCTCTCTCTCTCTCTCTCTCTCTCTCTCTCTCTCTCTCTCTCTCTCTCTCTCTCTCTCTCTCTCTCTCTCCATGTCCGGTCACTATTGATTTCAACAACAGACACGAGTATATAATCATGAAAGAAGAAGAAGAAAACTCAATTTGCTGTCATTGTAAAGACTATTTTATTGTTGTAGGCAACATTAATGTATTTTAGTGAAGGAAAAATACTTAATTTTGTTTATTATATATAACATATATATATATATATATATATATATATATATATATATATATATATATATATATATATATATATATATATATATATATATATATATATATATATATATAATATACATATATGCACAGTACACACTCTAAAAAAAGGTTTCAATGCATATTTTTTTAAGTGTATTTTTTTCTGATGTTCAAAGGTGTTTAAAAAAAACGGATAGAAATTTGAGTTTTTAAGTTAAAATTTTTAAATTAATAACTTAATGACCATTCCATTTTTTTTTTTTTTTTATTTATTTATTTATTTATTTTTATTTTTTTTTTTTTACTGTTGATCTCTTTTTATAAATCTGATTTTACCATTTTAAACCAATTTTGGTTAATATTATTTTAGTGTCAGAGAAATATGCAGTCAAAAATATGCAGTCAAAAATATTCGTCACGCAATTTTACTTCAATTTATAATAACAAAAATTATCATGTGCGATGTGCATGATAAGCTTTATAAAAAGTTAATTTTTATTCAAACTTTTTGAAACAAATTGCATTGTGCCAATTAAGCAACTTTTTTTCTCTCTTTTTTTTTCTAAAGGAAAATAAATAATAAAAAAAAAAAAGTAATTTTGTTGGGTTACTCATTGAAACTTTCTTTCCTTTACAACTTTTATGTCGCAACGCGTAAAATACTTTGAGTTGTGAAAGAAAAAAAATATATAATATGACAAAAGTTTTTTAATACACAATTTTTTTTATTTAATAGCATTTTGCAGATACAGTAGAAAGGTTAATGTTCTATATTAACTATAATTTAAATTGTTTAAATAATAATTTATGGTAAAAGTTTGTCTAACATAACGCAAAACTATATGTTTAAGTTATTTTTTTTAATTGATGAGGAAACCACAGTAGATAATGGAAATATCATAATGTGATGAGTGTCACTAATATTCATGTACTTTAAAAATTTTCGGGATCAAAAATGACATGTATTTCTTTAAATAAATAAAAAAATTAAAAAAGTTTCCACCATGCTAAAGGATAGAAACTACTAGGGTCCCTCTCCTTTTTCCGTGCCATATGTAAGATTGGGTGGCGTGCTTCACCGTTAAGTTTCATTAACCAAATTTGGAAAACGTACCGTGATAACTAGAGACCGGATTTAATGGTACTTTTTTTTTGAAAAATGGTAACAAAAATGGTAACATTTTGGGCCTAAAAATGGTACTAAAATGGTAAAAAATGGTATACAAATCGAAAAAATGGTAAAAATGGTGAAAATGGTAAAACGTTTAAAATAGCGTAAAAACTGTTATTAAGCAGTTTCTGTCGTTTTTTTTTTTTTTTTTTGTTTTTTTTTTTTTTTTTTTTGTAACAAGATTTTATCATTGGAGAAATAGAGAAATAAAAAAATAGGTTTGATATTTTGAAACTTGTTATTTCATTGCTTTTGCTTCTATTTTTTTAAGATCATTTTTGTTTTGAGCTAAAACAATTAAACATTAAACAGATCACTTTAGCCAAAGTAAAAACCAATGAACAATTTTTAAAACTTACAATTTGCTCCTCTAAAGCATATTAAAATGAGTGTTTTATAAGCTGTTTGAAAGAAAGACGCCCTACAATAATAAAAAGTTACATAGATTATTACAATCCTAGAAAATTAACACGCAGTGGGGAAAAAAAAAAAAAGAAAAATTTACTGCGCGCCTGTAAAGTATGCAACTTTATGGAATAAAAAATAAAAATTAAAGAAGTAATGTGGACCTATAATATTTGATAGATACGTAAATTTTGCGCGAAATGAAAGAAATCATCTTGAAATACTATATAAATATGAGGAGTTGAACACGTTTTTATTTATTTATTTTTTTTTTAATTGAATTGACTGCTAATTTTATTTGTTTACGTTACGTCGACAGCAATCTCGTATTCATAAACAAATGAGAACAAAAATAATTTAAAAATACTTTGCAGTTGCACAGTGATAGAATATTAAATTTTTGGCATTATTGAAACTTGTTATTACAACAAAACTACACGTAATTTTAGATATTCGATCGAGATAGCATTTACTTATTCAAATTTATTTATTATTGTATTTTTATTTCATCGCACGCGTTTCTAGAAGAATTGTCGTAAGAGAGGACGCGATGAATCGACGAAAATTTGGATTCATTGCCTATTTTTGGTGTGAAAATTTATTATTTTTTGACTTCCCTTTAACGAAACTTCGTTATAACGGGTTTTATTTATGCTTTTATACTTGTAAATTTCAGTGGGACTGGCGAAATTACTTTGCTATAATGAAATTTCGCTATATCGAGGTTTTACTGTTGTAGCTTTTTTTTTTCTCTAAAAAATCAATAAAAAAATTAAACCCGAAAAATTAAAAACTATAGGCGAATTTTTTTTATTATTATTTTTTCATTATATATATTTTTTTATTCTTTGTAAACCCTTAATTGCGTGCCCTTAATATGTACAGTATGTATAATGAAATATGCATACAGGAGATATACTACAACAAAAAATATTAATAGTAAATTGGATTTTTTTTTTTTTTTTTTTTTTTTTTTTTTTTTACAAATCATGCTAAGAAATGGTACTATATCTTTACCAATCTATTATTTATAAATTTAAAAAAAGTGTTATAAAGTATAAACGCAATAAAAATCAAAGCAATTACGTCTTCAAATACTTCGTTTCGTTTTTTCGTTTTTTTTTTTTTTTTTTTTTTTTTTTTTTTTTTTTTTTTTTTTTTTAGCTTTTTGGTGTTTTTTGAAAAAAATGATACAAAAATGTTGATTTTTTCCTGAAAAATGGTAAAAATTGGTAAAAAATAGTACTTTTTTTGAAAAAATGGTAAAAATGGTAAAAATGTTGAAAATTGGTAACGCTTAAACGACTTCAAATTGTCCAATTCGTGCTCATTTTTGGTTAAAAGTTACCTAAAACTAACAGAAAAAAAAGTCGAGAGTACCAGCAAATCCGGTCTCTAGTGATAACTTTGGTCCTACGGAGTGTGTCTTTGCCACCCTATTTTTCACTCACTATTTAAGAAAGATATTTAGAACGTTATATTCTGCGAAGTATATATCATATGAATATTTAAATAGGCTTTAATCTTGAAATTTCAACAATAAATACTAAGTAAAAAAGGGTGTAATAAAGTCACCTCATAAAGAAAAAGTCAACCCACTTTACGGTAATATTATTTATCTTTATTTTTATAGCACCAGCAGTAGAAAAACTTTTGACGTGTAAGAAAGTAAGCAAAATAAACTTGGAAATAAAGTAAATAAAATAAACTTTAATAAAGAAATGAACTTCAAATGCAATTTCAGCATTCGTATAATATTGCAATACTCATCATGATGAGTATATAACTAAAACCAATCTCAAAGATGCAGAATATAGAACTAATAATATTCACTACACTGCACTGCACAAATGAATAACGTGTTTACTTACAAGATGTTTCTCAATAAAAAGACATTGCTGCAATCGACGATCAAAGTTCTATTTACGACACAGTAAACTTTGTGTTAGACAAATTTTTAAGAATTTACTTTGCCACATACAATGAAAAATAATGTCAGTTAACTGAAAGTGTGAACGAAAAAAACATTAAAGGCGTAGAGCACCTTGAACAAAATACCTAAATATCAATGTTAATTTGGCCAGAGTCATTGATTTCTCACTAATTTACCATTAACAAAATATCAGATGCGGGTATATGACGTCAAAGCTCGCCTGTTTCTGCACTCATGGACCAGTGAACTCTAATATCATAAACTCGCATTCATAAAATATTATTATTATTATTTTATTGTTGTATGAATAATCATTTATGACATTTTTTTATTATACTCATGATATCATGCAAATAAATTTTAAAAAATTATCATAATTTTTGCATATCATAAAATACAGAAAATAATATTAATTAAATATACAAATAGTTCTTTAGTGTATAGATTTATATCAAAGTAAAAATAAACGTGTTAACAAAAATAAATAATATACTCTGTGATTTGATATAGTTGGAAAAACAAAACAAACATTAAAAATATGCGTGAGCTTTTGACACTTTGCATCACGCGATATGAGAGAGACAGAGAGAGAGAGAGAGAGAGAGAGAGAGAGAGAGAGAGAGAGAGAGAGAGAGAGAGAGATGAGATTAAAATGCGTGTCAGGTAATTTTGTTGTTCTAGTTTTTTTGTGTAATATTATCATTTATTTATTTAAGTTAAAACTTTTTCCAGAGTGATATTAGAGAGTTTATTATATTATACTGCAGGGAAAGGGCATTTATAGGGATTTTATACAATTAAATTTTATGAAATAAATTTATTGTGCAGGTATTTGATTTTTTTTTTTTTTTTTTTTTTTAGTGGTGTTTAATTGATAATAAAATGGTTTGATTTGATTCAAGATATATTGTTTTAAGGTAAAATTTAAAACCTTAACCACGAACCTTACGATGCAATTTCGAAGTATTATATATATATATATATATATATATATATATATATATATATATATATATATATATATATATATATATATATATATATATAATATATAAACAACCCAAAATGTATACTATATACACTCTAAAAAATAAGCGTCGAAAAGCTTGTACACAGTTTTGCAATGCTTTAAGTATTGTTTAATCAACGGTTATGACGTCACTAAACGTTGATATTTTAAGGATTAAAGCGTAAATGACGTCACAAGCGTTAGAATCATAATGGAATAAACGTTAAACTTTGCCGTTTCAAATCTACGATTATTGTATTCAGACCCAATGCTTGTAACGTCACTAACGTTTTTACCGTTACATTGTCAACGTTTAGTGACGTCATAACCGTTGATTCCACAATACTTAAAGTATTGCAAAACTGTGTACAAGCTTTTCAACGCTTATTTTTTAGTAGGTCAATAAGTGTACTTTTTGTGGTTTACCGGACGTTTGTAGTAATTTGCCTTCACAAACCAATTTAATTAAAATTAATTTAAAAATCTTCCTAAGCAATTAATCAATCAATGGAGAATATTGACACAGATGAAACACAAATTTGCATACGATTTATTGTAATGTGATTATTGACTGTAATTTTATATGGTGTATGTTTGTAAATATTTTATTGGCAATCATTTCTATTATACTACTCGTATTTCATTTTGAGGCAGTAACCCAAGCTGATACATTGTATTTGTATTATGACTGATGTAGAAAAAAATAAAACAATAATTGGATTTCAATTTGATCGCCATATTATACTCAGAATAAGGTCACTTACATAGTTAACTTTTACAAAGCAAAAGCTGCAGTGAAACTTAAAGGAATAGACTAGAGAAAAACTTAAGCATTTATATCACAAAACACTTGATGGGACTTAAATAAATAACTTTAGTTTGTCTCAAACCCAACTGTAGCTCCGTAGCAGTGATCAGAAATTTCGATTTATGCAACCCACACAACATTTTCATATTCATTTTTGCATGTTTCTGAAGTCATAAACATGAATAGTCACGCACATGGCATATACTTTACAGTATTTCCACGTTCTCTAGTGGGGCTACATTAACATTCTGGTAAAAATTGTCAACAGTTTTGAAGATCCCATTTCGTGTTTATACATTAACAAGAACATGTTGTTTTATGTGGTGGTCTATGGCTTTAAGGATGTCAAATCCAAATACGTGAACACACTGGGAGAGGGGCGGGGGAGCATGAAAACTGTTATAGACTGATATACTTTTGATCTTTCAAAACACAAGGTTTTATATTAGTTTTTAATAAACTTTTCTTCTCTATTGACTCTAATCATATAATAATAATTTTAAATACAATATATTAATATATGGTACTCAACTTTTGAGTTCTGAATATACTTTGTATTCTAAAAACAATTACAAAACAACCTTTGGACAACTTCTCTTTTTCTGCTACTGTATAAAATAGAAATTTATCCTGAAGGAATCAAATTATTAAAAATATAATAATAATAAAAAAAAAATTTAATATCTTCAATTTAGTTTTTACTATAATATTTATTAAACAAAAAACGTACCTAAATAAATTTTAGTTCTCATATTATATGTACTGTGCAGTACCGTACAGTGTGCTTTACTGAACACATAGTACATATTATATAAGTATAGTTTTTAATAGCATTTAAATGTTAATTTATTTAATTATGGTATAGTATTTATAATATGCATACAAGTTAAATTTTCATGTAACATTTTATGCACATGTCATTTTGTTTCAAAAGACGTCACAAATGTCAAAATGTTTTATTATTTATGCACAGTAAAAAGAAAAATATAAAACAAGAATAACTTGCATGTAATATAAAATAATTGTTATAATAATATATTAATGTCTGCATTTTTTTTCCTTCTTTTTGCTGCAAAAAATAGAATGTTTTTTATTATTTATTCTTTAGCTTTACGTCAAAACGTTTCCTTCAAATACCCCTATTAAATTACTACTAAACTAACTGAATGTACGGCTAACTTCTGGTTACCTGTTCAACTCAGGTAAGGGTAGACTTATGTAGGTCTATGGCCCTACATTCTACAATGTTACATGAGTGAGCCTTTTTAATAAATACGGCTATAGAATTGAAGGGTTCGTAGGTCCAATTTCTCTAAATTTCTTGAGAATGTATTGCATTATCGCAATATGTCATTTGGTATCCGTTTACAGCTTTCAGCTTTTTTTTTTTTTTTAAGCGAGAAATGTATACTGAATGCATAGAATTTTTTTTTTAATATTTACCTCTTATTAAAATGTCAAACTCATGAAATCAAAAAGTTTACATGGTGACATCATATATTTTTTACATAATGATTAAAATTAAAGGAGGGGGGGAATTTTATTTCATATTCTAAAAGAGAGCATTGTCCTGAATCTATTGATACGCAAATTTCTAATTTTTGAAATTATTAAGTATTTTCAATTAAATCTTGAATTAAAAAAAACACGTAACTTATGCATGCGTGTACATAGGAAAAAGTTACCGACTGTGAAGTCATTTTGCGACTTTCAAAAACTAATTAAAAGTACATAATAAACTCAAAAATTATAAATTCTCAAATCTATCGATTCAGAACAATGTCTTCTTTTTAGATTATGCAATAAAATTGCCTCCTAAATTTTGTTTAGTCTTCCTAATTATCTGAGATCCACTTTGTCTGTATTAGTTCACTGTGCAAAATATTAATTTGAATTACCGATTATCTGAGAGCCATTACACGTCTCCAGGCATGGAAAACATGAAACAACACGTTCTTTTTAATCATTAAACATAAAATGGGATCTAGAAAAACTGATGATAATTTTTACCAGAATGTAAATGTGGCCCCACAAGAGCGCGTGAAAAAACTGATAAGTATGCAATTTGTGTGAATAATTCTGTTTATAACGTCCGAAACAGGCAAAAGTTAGTATGAAAATGTTGTGCGGGTTTCGTAAATCGAAATTTTCTGATTACTGCTACGACGCTACAGTTGGATTTTGAGACCCATTAATGTTATTTATATGAGTCCCATCATGTGTTTTGTGATATAAATGCTAATGTTTTCATGTTAACATCTTTTTGATGGTCTTGACTTTTGAGTAATATAATTACTGTACTTGGATTGAAAAACTATCCAATCCATGAAACTTCAAGGAGAGAAAATAAAATCAATAATAATTATCTGCATTGACTCTATATAAATATATAATAAAAAAACACTATATTTTTTTTCCTATAATAATTGACTTAATGCACCGTTCAATACAAACACGTTGCGTAACGTAACTTAATTTTAAATAAATTATTATTTTGATCGATTTTATTCTATAATTTATTAAGGCTTGTTTACACGGTACAATATATTTAATGTGTATTAAAATATGTGTGTTATTTTTCTTTGTGTATGACATTTTCATTTGAATTCATTAAAATTACATGCAATCATACTTATTGCACAATGTAATTATTACTGCATGTGAGTAGGCTATTATACAATAATACTCTTTAAAGGTATAGTAAATTTACTTTTTTTTTATCTTTATAATATTAGAATAATAAATAATAATTAACATACTTTATTATCTAAATTAGACATGAACATGTTGATTTTTTATTTATTTTTATTTTGACGTTTTAATTTATCACTTAGACTGACGTCATAATAGTTTGAATTTATAACTTGACTCTGATTGGTAGATGAGGTAATGCGAAAAAATTTTCGGCTTAGTTTTTGAGGCGTTTTCCTTGCCTTATCAGCCAATCAGAATCAAGTTATAAATTCTAACTATTGTGACGTCAGTCTAGTGATAGATAAGTAAACCGTCAAAATGAAAATAAATACAAAATCAATGTGTTAATGTCTTATGGATAATAAGCTTTACGTGAGTTAGTTTCTAAAAATATATATAAATGATAAAAATAAGTAAGTTTACTTTGCCTTTAAAGCGATACTTAACCCTAAAAATAAGTAATTTTTGTTCTTTTCTAAAACAATTCAGTTTCATTTCTCTAGTTAATTATAACTAAATAAATAAATAAATAAATAAATAAATAAATAAATAAATAAATAAATAAATAAATATAAATAAATAAATAAATAATCGTCTTTATTAAAAAAAAATGCATAGATAAAAAAAATACAAATTATCTTTGTAATAATTTAATTGCACTCAGTATTATCCTATATATTTTTGTTTCTGAAGTTTTCTTTTCTTTTCTTTTTTTTTTTTTTTTTTTTTTTTTTTTGACAATGTATGAATGTATAATATATCATAACTCATAAGTTATAATATATTATAATTTATTGTAAATAGTTTGACAAGATCAATGCTTATTGTAACACCATATGTTACTATGAACTGCCTAGATCAATAAAGAAATCTTATTCTTATTCTTATATAAAGGAATAGACCAGAGAAAAACATAAGCATTTATATCACTAAACAATGGATGGAATTTACATAAATAACATTAGTTTGCCTCATTGCCCAACAGTAGCCCCGTAGCAGTGATCAGAAAATTCAATTTATGCAACCCGCACAACATTTTCATCCTAATTTTTGCTTGTTTCTGCATGACGTCAAAAACATGAATTTTCACGGAAATTGCATACTTTACAGTTTTTTTATGCTCTCTCGTGGGGCTACATTAACATTCTGGTAAACATCAGTTTTAAAGATCCCATTTCGTGTTTATTCATTAAAAAGCACAATTGTTGTTTTATGTGGTCTATGGCTTTAAGTAATAAGTCGTTTATTAGAAATTTCTAGTTCGCGGGATAAGCGAGTCCCGCGAGAGTAACGATATACTGTAGAGTACACACGCCTCTGCTATGAGTTAAACATTTGTGCCGCTTGTTCTACCTGATAATCTTATCTGCAAAGATGTACAGATTTTTTACTCACACGTAAATCTACTACGTCGGAGTTTTCCTCTTAACCCTCACTGGGCTCGCTTAAAGCATACTATATTTACGGCTTCTCCTAGTAGTAGAAACGACCGTTAATATAGTTTGCTTTAGGCTCGCTTATCCCGCGGAGTAGAGAAGTCAAATAAACGACTAATTTTTGTTAAATTATTTTAGAGAAAAAAAAATATTTAGGGTTACGTATCACTTTAAGCATCGTGCATATTCTTTCAAGTCATACTTTTAGATTAAAGTAGAATTTAATTTAGGAATTTTAATTTTATTATTTTTTTTAAGACTTGCAAAAGTAGGTTTAGTGAGAACATAAACAAACTCACAGCCCAACAATACTAACACGACGACTTGGTGTTCCTGTCTACATTTAACATGCTTTCTTATGGGGGAATGCAGTAGCTACAAATCGAGTTAGAATTATTTTTCGGAGCTGAAATTTTTACTGTAGCTTACTGAGCCTCAAAGCTTTTGTTTTCCTGGATTTAAAGTTAATTGGGTGAAAAAATCATTTGCAACTAAATTACTTGAAACCTAAGAAAACAAAAGCTTTAAGGCTCAGCAAGCTACAGTAAAAATTTCAGCTTTAAAAAATAATTCTAACTTGAGTTACAGCTGCTGAATTGCCCCATAAGAAAGCATGTTAAATGTAGACAGGAACACAAAGTCGTCTGTTAGCATTTTGTTAGTATTGTTGGGCTGTGAGTTTCTTTATATTTTCACTAAACCTACTTTTGCAAGTCTTCTATTGTAAAATACTTTTCTCGTGTAACTAGACACTTTTTACGTAAACAAAAAAAGAAGTTGTGTTTCATGTTTTATATTTTGTATTATATTATATTCCAAGTAAAAAACTATGTAGAGCAAACTATGTATGTACTGTGCACAATGACTAATAGTAACAATTAGTAGCTATATCCTAACATGAATTTTATAAAGCTCTCTAACTAAAATTAATAATAATAAAAAATTAACATGGATCTAACTTTTTTTTTCTTTTTGTATAAAATCTTAATAAATCATGAACATCAATTAAAAAATTGGCTGTAAGGAATTCAGTTGTTAAGAATTTTGCACAATATACGTAAGGTTTTGCGTAGATTTTGGTTTTCACTTTTCATCAATAAAAATACGTTGATTTCTGTATAATCTAATAAGTCTATTGTAAAAGATACTTTTTAATAAAAAGTTTGAATTTCACTTTGTTACTCTCAATAAAATGGACCTTTAATAAAAAAAAGAGTAGATTTTGAACTAGATTCATTTAAAAAAACTAAAGTACTTTTCTTTTTTACGTACAGATTCATGTTCAACATGTTTTTTATATCAATTTGTATAAAGTACTCGTCAAAACTTTTAAAAGCTTATCTATGTATGGTGAAGTACTATATATATACATTATAACTAAAATTAATTCAGAACATTCTTTTTTGATTACTTTTTTTTTTATCTATACAAAATGAAAGTTAGTAAATATATAATGTTTTTATAGACCAATCAATATAGACTATTTATTTAGATATGATGGTACATATTGCGTGTTTACATTCAAAAGCATACATTGACATTATATTTTTAAAAAAAGTAAAACATATAAATTGAAATATAATGTATCATTTATATGGTTAAAAATATATTTTAGTTTAGCGAACAAAAGCATGTTATTGTGGTTGTTTCAGAAAGTTTTTATTTTTAATTACTTAATTGTATATCTGTACAGCTCTAGCCAAAAGTTTAAGAACGATTTGCATAGGCAACCCGCAACCTCACCATGTTATCTTTATCGTTCTTTTGGCCAGAGCTGTACATGAGTGAAATATCTCTTACTGTTGTGCTGGAGATTTTTAGTGGATAAACTTGACACTAGAATTATTTTAGTAAATAATAATAATACTTTTTTTTTTTTTTTTTTTTTTTTCATTTCTTCTTCTCAAGAAGTAAGAAATGAGCTGAATATTGGACACGATAAGTTGCGCAAGCGTAAGCAATAAAATTTCTCTACCACATAAAATGCATCTGAATTTGACCTTTGGATACTTGATTTTTGTTATATGAACAAAAGGAACATTTGCTCATTTATATTCTACTTTCAAGTTAAAATACACGTAAAAATTTAATTACATAATTTTATTGAACAATTGCTATAATGTAAAGCACAAATGTTGACATTTTGAAATAATATAAATAATTTTGCTGAACATCTTAATTATTATGCTATATAGTATAATCGCTATATACAATATAGCATAAATTATATGTAAATTGCTATGCATAAATGATGTTGCTGCATTAAGCTTTATCATAATTATTCCTTTTTTTTTTACGACAGGTAGCATTTTTATATGGTTCATCATAAGTTTTTGGCAACAAAAGTTAAACATTTTTTATAAATAATGAACTTTAAATCGTATATTAAATCTTATTTCGTGAAACTATTTCACAAATAAATTTTCTTTTCAAAAATGAAACAACAGTTTGTAATGACATTTTAATGTTTGCGGTATATATAACATGACTATAAAATATTTTATTAACATTTTGAAAACTTTAAAATGAAATACAAAACTTTAAAATATACATTACGTATAACGTAATATATATAATCTAACTTTGAAATTAAATCATATTTCACATTAATTTATATTTTATTTATATTATAATATACAAACTAAAATTTTGTTTGATATTGTAATATAGTTTATATTACACAAAGTTAACTTTTGTAAACAATCTTGTAAATAATACAAAACACAGGTATATAATCATATACATAAAACAAAAATAATACAAGTTATATATCATAAAACATTTTTTAATAGACCATTAAAATGTTCATAACAATAATTTAATTAAAATGAAATGACGCAATTAAATCAATGGTTATATACATTTTTTTTTTGCATGTAATAATTACAATAAAAAGATAATAATAGTTTTTATTATAGATACGACATACTCGATTTTATTGATTTTTTTTTCAACGCAGAGATAAATGGCTACGATAACAGTGGTAAATATTAAATGAACTTTATATATGTGTGCAGCCATATATTTATTGTATATATATTTTTTAGTTATTTATTTAATAATACGTTATAACACTATGTGACGTCAATTTCAGGTGTCCTCTTTTTCTATATCCGTGTTTTTTTTTTTTTTTTTTTTTTTTTTTTTATTATTATTATTTTTTACGCCTATTCTGTTTATTGATTTACTTATGAAAAGAAATAACTATATAAAAAATAAACAAATTATTCATAAGAGTCTAAAATGATAATATCTCATTCATAAAAATTCACAATCATAATTTTGTATGTATGACGTAAAATAGATTTTCAGTTGCGATTTTTTTTTTAGGTCGATGGTAATGATAAGATTTATAAAAATAGAATAATTTTTGCATGTTAAATTAATCAGTAACTTGCTATCGTTTTGCTTTATTTATAATTGAATTCTATTTATATGATGTGCTATTTTTAAGTGTTGATAAACGCATCCTTTTATTATTATTTTTTTTTTATTATTGTTTCATGTAAAAAAATTTTCGCAGTGGAAATGGGAAAGAATAATTGATAATACAAATATATGTAGCGGCTATAGGAAAATTAACAAATTAAACTTTTTCATAATATATTTAATACCTGTTGGGTGGTTTCATTCATTAATTTAAGCTCGCGTTTAACACCATACTTATGGGCAGTGAACAACATTAGTACAGAAAAAAAAACTTATTTTTTTCAAATTAAATTAACAAAATATTACTCATAAACAATTGCGATTTTTCATATGTCGTAAAATAAGCCGTTGCCGAGAAAAATTATAAAATTAATGAAACACATTAATATTTCCATAAAAAAAAAAACTTAAAAATTGTTAGTCCTATTCTGGACAATTATTTATTTGCTAAGCATGCGGCGCTATTAGTGTGCAATTTTATATACGACCACTGTACTATGCTTTATGCTGTTTTATGCTGTACTATAAAATTTACAGCATCCATTTTTAATGCAGCAATAATCAATAATTAATATAATATCAATTATCATTTAAAAAAACTTAAATTGGAATTAATATGAATTAAAAAAAAAAACATAAAATAAATCATCGCTGTTATTAAAAAATAGATGTGACATTTTTGTAACAAAACGGTGAGATTTGACTAATTACATGTGTGACCAAAATATATCCTAAATAAAAATTCTTTAGGATGTAGCAGTCTAGTCTATTCTCTAAGTAGTTTATACGGTAATTTATCTCCTATATTGAGAATGGCACATCAAATGCGCGCCACTATTGCGCCTGGAGGAGACTGCAGAACTAGACACGTAAGGTACCTCAAATGACGGCATCTAGTTCTGCAGTCTTCTCCAGGTGCAATTGTGGTGCGCATTGGATCTGACATTTAGAGAACCTTAACCTTAACCGAGAAGCGACAACCTCATGTTTTAGGCAGACCCACAATACATCTGTTTTGAAATGCCCGCTAAAAGTACCCAAACTAAATGATTGGCTACCCACAAAATTGGAGCTTTCTTATTGGTTTAAGAGTATTTTGACTTTCATTTAACTTTGGTTACTTTTAGCGGGACTTTCAAAGCAGATGTATTGCAGGTCTGCCTAAAACATGAGGATATCGCTTCTCTGTTAAGGTTCTCTACTGACATTGTGAGTATAGGAGATAAATTATTGCATAAGCTACTGTAGTGTATTCTTAACCGATTATTCAAATTATTGGAAATATACAATCAGAGTTTCCAACATAATACCATAAAAAAAAGTAACGTGTTGGGTTTAAGAGAGTTAATCTATAATTTACCCAATAAGTAAACAAAGAGACGCATTAATTCTACCAATATATTATTCATCATAATAATCCACCCGTATATAAAAGATAAACATAACATTTTGTGAATACGATAAGAAAACTCACAGTAGATAATATATAGTATTTTCTTAGTCGATAGTTTTGAAAACAATTGAATGTCAACCTAAATCCTGTTTTAAATTGAAATTTACTAGGAAACACACGCGATATACTTTTGTCAAGATAAAAAGTGAAATGTTGCGTTAACGTGTTGACACTATCAAAGTTTATTTATTTTAAACATAAGATTTATTGAAATTTTATATCATTTGGTATATTAAATCACCAGATCATGCTCCCTATTGGAAATAGGCAAAAAAAAAAAAAAAAAAAAAAAAAAGCTGCTGTGTGAATTTTTTTTTCTAGCCATTTGAATTCCACGCGTATTTCTCTCATACAAATAAACGTTTAAAACTATAAAAATTCAATTAAAAAACAAACAAACATGCATGTATGTGTTTTTATATTAAAAATATTGTAAAAGAAAAATAAATTTGAGATTTTAAGCCTCACAATTACCTGACTCATTCTTACACCTAACCCCAAACATGGTTACTCATTAATTAATTTGCCACGTAGGGACTTTTTGATCAAACGTATTTGCCTTTGCAGGGATTATTGTTACCAGGATTTTAAGAGGATACAGGTGACGCTTTCCGCACTGGCCGCACACGTTATAGGCTTTGAGACAAAAACTATTACCCCCCACCCCACCCAAAATGGAGTGTACGTACACATACAATTCAGTAATTCAGCTTAATGTTAAGCAATGCTAGATGAAATAATATTAAATATGTTCAATATTGTCTAATTTTGTAATTATGTTTATTATACTTAGTTATTATAGTATACAGTATACACAGTTATTAGCGAATATTCGCGAACAAAGTTTGCTAAACCAATGTACAAAATATTGAAAGAACCGGAAACACTCGCTATAATCTATACATTAAGCTATAATGATGTACCTTTATAACATATTGTACCTATGTACCTGATTGTTACTTCAATTTTGTTTAAAAGAGAATTTTAAAAATTTGAGAAAGGAACTAATTTTAAGGTTGTGCTTCCAATCGATAATTTTTTGTTATCAGATTGCTTAGCGTTAAGGCCTGATGTTTACTTCACACGGTGCAATATTTTTTACAATATACAATAAATTTAATTTTCTTGAAAACGTACTACTATTAATGATGCTAATTTCCATATCAATTATTTGTATATTTAAAAAAATCTTAAACTACATATATGCACACTTACTTGTTAGTCACTTACTGATTTTTTTTATACTTTGTTACGTTACTTCAAGAAAAAAAAATAATAACACTAATCACTACTCTTAAAAGTAATAGAGTTACTATATGCGTTACTTTACTTTATTTACTTAGAATAATTTCTTATTATATAAAATTATTTTCAAAAATATGTTAAATATATTATTATTGTTTTCCGATAAATTATACATAGACATATTTAAATTAAAATCAGAACAGTAATTTTGAATAACTATATAATGACAAAAGCATATTTTTGTATACTTTTATATAGACTTAGAGTTTTTTTTTTTTCAGTGCTTTAAATATTAAAAAAAAGGGTCGTTATACATAGCAAAAATTATTTGAAAAAGTAACGCTTTTTACCGTTACTCGTTACTGCTACCAAAAAGTAATGAAGACACGTTATTTATTAGCATGTTGGTTACTTGTAAAGACGTTACTGTTTAAGTCTCACAATAAGGCTTGTTGTTTAATTAGGCATTTTAACTAAACTGTGCCAGTTTTTTTTTTTTTTTTTTTTTTTTTAATATACAGTATTGTCTTTAAAATAAAATATAAAACATTAGTCAATGAGGAAGGTGAATTTTTTTAACCCCCACTTTTTATGACATTTTTGAAAAGAGCGTTAAAAAATTTTGAGGCGTTTTTTTTCTTAGAACGATTGGATCATGGGAAGTATTTTTAATTTATTTTTGAAAATCGACCTAAAAAGCCTGTGACGTCATCAATCGGGCATTTATTTCGGAAAGTATTGACCGTAGAAGGTTCAGTAGCCAGTTTTTTGAAATCCTGAGGATGGGCTGATTTCATTAAACTGGTTACTGAACCTCGAACAATTAGTATTTGCCGAGAAAAAAGTGGACTGATGACGTCACAGGCTTTTTAGGTCGATTTTCAAAAATTAATTAAAAATACTTCGCATGCTCCAATCGTCCTAAAAAAAAATAGCGCCTCAAAAATTTTTAAAGCTCTTTCCAAAAATATCATAAACTCAACAAAAAAATTTCAATTCACCTTCCTCATTCTTACGAACAAATAAACAAAAGAATAATAATACGTATAAAATAGCACATATATATTTTTTTATAATGCAATATTTTAACAACATATCATACTCTACTAAAAATTAAATCTACAGTATATACCACAAAAAATAAGTATTCAGTAAGTATGGTAATATGACGTATTTTAGTGGGTTGCAGTTTTAAAATAGTTATTATTAATGCTGTTCGTAAACCCTGTTCTCTGCACCAAAAATGACGATCGCCTTTGGTTATTCAAATTGAATGCGCATTTTTTGGTGCAAGAAAACAGGGTTTACGAACAACACTATTTATTTCATGTTGCCTATTTTTGTCTCATCAAAAACTTACCTTGAAATAAAAATATATAATATAAAGTATACCATTATGTATCAAAACTTTAATAATAATAATAATAAAACTTATCACTAATCCACTCTACATTCTATTTACCAAAACTTATAAATATATTTTCTTTATATTTATTATCAGGTCTTGAACTAATGGTCTTATAGTATACATGGTAAATAATAGATTATTAAAGATAAACCTTTCAAATTTTATATCACGAAGTTCACACTTAAAGTGTTAGATAATAATAGTAAATTTGTATATACATACAGTATATTGAATTGAATAGAAGTATTGATTTATTGATAAAGTTTATTGTATTTGTATAAAATTATTTTGTCCCACATTTTCTATAATATACTCAGTAATACTCTATTCACATATGCATGAATATAAAATTCAATTATATAAAAAGAGACATGATGTTCAGAATAACTAAAAGAAATAATATATTGTAATACATTACGTGCAAATATTTCAATTCAAGTAATTTTTCCGACTTTTTTTTTTTTTTTTTTTTTTTTTTTTTTTTTTTTTTTGACGCTCTTTCTATATACAGTCTAGTGTTCATTAGTTACTTATTCAAACATTGTAAAAGCTTTTCAGATTTTTTTTAATGTATTTTTACGCTAATAAATTTTTTATAAAATATAAAGCGCTGATATTTAATATTGAACAACGGGGTTTATAGCGGTAGATAGCGCTATACTCAATCGTGCAAATCAAGCGGAAAATTATTTATTTAGGGTATAATTGCCTATCCTTCAGCATTACAAAATCATGTTTTTAGTGTTGATGTTTTGTAAAGATTGACAGTTCAAAAACTTTTAATAAAGGGATATTGGATAAACTTTAAAGTATTTTATGTTATTAAAAATTTAATTTTATCAACTGATACAATAACCTAAGCCGATATGCTTTGCTGTATATTGTGATTGTAGGATGAAAGAAATGAATAAATATATTTTGAATTTTGAAGATTATTTCATCATCAATATCATCTATTAGTTCCAAGAAAGCAAAATGTACACTGCTAGTCAATTTACAGTTCTACAAAAGCAAATTACGCAAGTTCATATGAAAATTAACATAACATTTATATACCACTAACTTGGCGCATGCATAAAATATAATTTGCTTTCAGGGAACCAATTTAAATAGTTTATAAAAAACCATGAACAATAGTATTATTATTATTATTATTTGAAACTTCTTTTAACCAGGCAGTGTTTTAGATTAATAATTATGCTAGCTCATTTTTAGCAAAAATTGTTCAAATATACAGCATAATCTATGCTATACTGCATAAATATAATAATATAATAACATTGATATTATTTGTTGTTCTAACTTAGCATCATTTATGCTATAAGGTGTATGCGCATGATGTCATATTTAATGCGCTTGGAGGCCATACAGGAGTAGTGAATAACATTGCTCAGCATAGGACAAACTTCGTTTTTGACAATTTTCTTGAAAATCGCGCGCTTAATTTTTTGTTATTCTTATTTTTCTCACACATACTTGAGATACTAATTCAACCTATTTGCAGCATCAATGCTCTCAAAAATATTGCTTAGCATTTTTAAACTGTTAAAATAGGTTATTTTCTTATGCAGCCCATGTTATTGAGTTATCCAACATGGCGTCGAATTTAACATGAATGGATAGACATTATATTGACATAAAGGCAGCATAAACTATGTTATTTATATTTTAAGTGTGTAGGTGTAAGATATTCAGTAAGGATAGTATTATTTTTATGACCTACAATCAGTACTTAAAATTTAGTTTTTAATTTCATATTATTAATTTAGAGGAAAAGTGACAACATTTGAAACATGTAAATTTCAATAAATTAGTAAAAAAATATACATAAAAGAATATATTATTTAAAATATATAATAATTATTATGTTAATTTTCTGAGGAGCAACTTCACTTTCTAGCCACTTCAAATATAATTAAAGCCTCTTGTTATTGTTGAAGTTATTTTTTTGTATAACATTTTCCAAGAGTGTTTGTTTTTTATTAAAGGAATAGACTAGAGAAAAACATAAGCATTTATATCACAAAACACTTGATGGGACTTACATAAATAACTTTAGTTCGTCTCAAAACCCAACTGTAGCTCCGTAGCAATGATCAGAAATTGCGATTTATGCAACCCGCACAACATTTTTATACTAATTTTGCATGTTTCTGACGTCATAAACATGAAAAGTCACTTAAATTGCATACTTTACAGTATTTTCACGCTCTCTCGTGGGCCTAAATTAATATTCTGGTAAAAACTGTCAACAGTTTTGAAGATACCATTTCGTGTTTATTCATAAACAAGCACATGTTCTTTTTAAAAACTTCTCTAAAAAAAAGTTCTTTTCATTAACTTTTTCACTAACCATTATTAAATTTTAGGCCATTATTAAATGCATTAAAACGAATAAACATTTTTTTATATATAAATTCAATAATTTTGGTGTCAATTATTAAAAACAATAACATTTACATAACTTCTCTGTTCTTAAATATGTCAATTTATATACAATCATAATATATGCTTTTTATCATTATCTTATTTATTTTTAAGAATACAAAAACCGATATAATGACTCATTATAATAAAAAATATATCGTATATTTTATAAAGCAGAAATATAAAAAATACGATTTTAACGGTATTATTACGATAAACTTTCATATAAAATAAAAAATAAGAAGAAGGAGAAAAAAAGACAATAATTCTGTGAATAAATTTCATTTTACAATTCAAATTTAAATAATTTGTAATTCAAATATAATAAAACACAATATCTCGTCATTTTATACAACACAAAAAACACATTAAACTCAAAGAGTATATAAACTAAATTATAATAATATTATTATTATTATGTTTACAGATGGAAGCTACACTGCTTGTTAACATCAAAGGTTGCGGTTATCCACCACAAGTCCAATGTAATAAATTTTTGGAAGATTTTGCAAAAGAAGGAACTAAATTTCCATGTCATTATAGTAGAAAAAATTCTTCTTTAGTTATGCCAAAATATTCAAGATCAGAACATGTAGCTATTATAGCAAATTTTTTTGTAATTCCATTTATTGTTACTTCTATTGCATCAATTGGATTATGTATTCTACATTGTGACTGTAGATGTTCTAATCCAAGAAGAAATGAAGCTGCAGTAGAAGCTGCAAGAGATAAAAGACGACGGAGAAAACAAATTGGTTCACAGATTGAGGATGCTAGGTAAGAAAATTGTATTTATTATTATTATTTATTTAAAGGCGTAGAACACCTTGAACAAAAAAGTTGTGTAATATTCTAACAAACCTGAAAATCAACGTTGATTTGGCCGGAGTCATTGATTTCTATTTTTTTTCCACTCACAAAATGCCACTGGCGGTCACTGACGTCACATAGCTAGCTTGTTTTACGCGCGCATAAACCGGGTGAGCTGTGACGTCAGTGACCACCAGTGACATTTTGTGAATGGAAAATAAATTAGAAATCAATGACTCCGGCCAAATCAACGTTGATTTTTAGGTTTGTTGAGGATATTACACAACTTTTTTGTTCAAGGTGTTCTACGCCCTAAAGGGATATTAATATATATATATATATATATATATATATATATATATATATATATATATATATATATATATATATATATATATATCAATGCATTTCTAATAAGATATAAGGAATACTTTTTTTTATTGCATAAAATGCATACAGAGGGAATCGATTGATGTGTGATTTTGTAATTTTTGAGTTCGTATATAGAATTTTTAATTTTTTTTTTAATTATCATATGACGTCACGGTTGGTAACTTTTGCATGAGCAACTTAAAAGTTACCGGCCGTATCACGATTTACAAAAATTAACTAAAAATACTTAATGAATTCAAAAACTAGAAAAGTGTACATTAATCGATTTATTACAATATATTTTTTTTTTCAGAATGTAATTAAATCACCCTTAAATTTCTTTTTTTTTTTATGTGTGTGTTTTTCATTAAGTTTAAAAAAGTTTAAAAAGCTTATGTATGTATAAATAAATTTGAAAAAAACAGGGGGGGAGGGGGGGAAGGAAACCACGAAACTGAGGTTAAAACCTTTGTCTCATATAAGGCTTTTAATTGTTCTTGAAAATCTTCTATTAATATATTTTTCAGTGTTTTAACTGGGGGGAAAAAATCTGCATAATATACTGTAAATTTCTTTAAGTTTTTATTATTATTTAAGCTGCAACGTGTGGTGATAAAGAAAAAATCTCCTGCGACTACTGCCAGTGATTATAACAATGATAACAGTGTATAAAATTGACACTGCATAAAAATATAATTCAACTTTTATTTGTAACTTTAAAAAAAAAAATATAGGTGAAATACAAATTTTTTTTTTGCCATAGGTCCTCATTGTGAGATGGTCTGGTACCATATTTCTTGTGTCATGTTTTCTGTTTGTAATAATCAATTTTGATTTCAAATAATAAGATACGAAAAACAGCTACATGTGAATGTATTTAAAAGCAAAGATATTCAAAACTATAGGGTGTTTTCATTCATGTTAAAGTCTACGCCATAAGTGAGCGGTAAATAACATTTGTCAGTATATGGGAAAATGACTCACTTTGCCATTTAAAAATACTTCACAATATTTTTGAGAGCATTGACGCTGTTAAAACGTTGCATTTTTAGTTTTTAAAGCATTCAAGAAAAATAACAATAACAAAAAAATATCTGATTTTCCAAAGAAAATAGCCAAAAACTACTTTTGTCCTATGCTGAGAAATGTTATTTATTGCTCAAGAAGAGCCATCGAAGAGCATTCAGAATGATGTCGTGCGCACACACCCTATTTGATTTGTTTAATTATATTTCATATTTCATATATTATGTACATATTATACACACATTTATATATATATATATATATATATATATATATATATATATATATATATATATATATATATATATATATATATATATATATATATATATATATATATATATATATATATATATATACACAGGGCCGGCTTGGCCATAAGACGAGGTCTGCGATCGCAGACCGGGCCAACGTCATTGCGGGCCAAGCGGGCCAGAAAAAAAAAGACAATAATTAAAATTTACTCAAAAGCTTGCAGCACAATATAATAGTTTTTCTACTTTTACAGTTTATTTAATTCAGAGACAGAGCAGAGAAATGAAAATGTTTTAGAAAATTAGTATACGTAGTGAAAGTGAAAAATCTGATAATGAATCTGATCAGGGCCGGCTTGGCATAAGACGTAAGGCCGGGATCCCGGCGGCCCGGGCTTTTGACTTTGCGGGCCTTTTTGCTTACTCTTAATTAGTAAAAAAAAAAAAAAAAAAAAAAAAAAAAAAAAAAAAAAAACAGAAGAAGAAGAAGAAAAAGAAGAAGAAACAACCAAACTTTACAACCTTTGCCCGCATTTTTTTTTAATTAAATTTTGTATCATATGAATTTAATCTATGATGCATGCACACAAATTACTTGGAATGCGCATTTTTATTGTAACTAAAAAAAAATGCATTGAGATCATTGCAAGCCAACTAAATTTTTTATGCACTTGGGCCAGCTAGGCATAAGGCCGTAAAAGTTAGTGCGCGGGCTCCTGGATCGGTTCTTTGCTTTTGCGGGCCTTTGGTTCTGATGGAAAAAAAATCAATTAAAAAAAGTTCAAATGTACTTTGAAAAATAGCTAACTTTTTTTATTATTTGAAAAGAAGTGATATCATTTTTTTAATTATCAGTTTCAATTAAATTCTTCTTTTTAAGCTGTCGTATTTGCGTTTTTTCAATACTTCTTGCACTATATAGTATATGTAAATAAAATATTATATTTTGGAAAGTTATTAAATTCATATATTTATATTTTATTTATATTATTCATAAAAAATATATTTATTATTAAATATATATTTCTAAACATCCGAGATGAGCCCGTAAATGACTCGTTAAAAAAAAAAAGCATTTGCAAAGAATACAAGATAAAAAAAAGGATAAAAACTTCTTCTTTTTTTTAGTACAATGTTTATACTTCTCTATAGCATGTAAAATAAATTCAAGCTTTTTTTTTTTTTTTTTGCTTAAATATTGATTTTCCCAAGTTATGGCTCGTTTTTTTCAAATTTAAGCTCAAAATCAAGATCTTTCAAGTCAAACTATTCGAAAAATTTTCAAGTTCTCTACACCTATAATGATAATTTTACAAATCCCTGTTCTGCCCCCCCCCCTTTTTCTTTTTTTTTTCTCCGTACTTCAATTAAATTATTACATTATAACAATTATTCCTTCAATATAGTTTTTTTTCTATCAAACATCAATTTTTGTCTAATATATTTTTTAAGGTGGCCGAAGGTCATGTCATGTAGATCGTAGTATATCAAAATAATGTCATGGTTCAATTGCATACTTATTTTTCAATTTAATAGTGTTACACATTATTTTAAAAAATGTGAAAAAATTAAAATTTAATTCAAAATTAGCGTAAAAACCAGTGCCACGCCCCCTTTTAAAAAAATTTCACCTGCGGCGCAAGCTGGGGGGCTATCGCCCCCCAGACCCCCCAGCATATGCGGGCCAATTCCCAGACTGCCAGACCGGGCCAACGTACCCCAAGCCGGCCCTGTATATCGATGTTGGGATGCAGAAATGCGACCGATGAGAAAAATCATGAGGTTTTTACTCATGATTTTTCTCATCGGTCGCATTTCTGCATCCCAACATCGATATACAGCTCCTCCCACTAAAACTGCTTCATTCATCCATGCTATAGTATGCACTTACGTATCACTCTTTGTGAAAAGAGGTGTATATACATACAAGTTTATATAATGTTGTATATCTATAACAGTTTTGATTCTTACTTTTCAACATAAAATAAAACAGACAAAATGTAATATTATATTGAATTGGTTTCTCTTCTTCTTCACGGAACAATTTTTTTTTTCTTCTTTTTTTTTCTGCCATTTAGAACAAAAGATCAAACGTACTTATAATAATAATAAAAAATCAATTTTATAAGTTTTTTTAAGTTTGCGTCCATTACAAGTTTCAGATCTTTTACTTTGTTCATAGCTTCATATAATACGTTCTAAAACTTTTCACTAACTTTAAAGAGCTACTGTATACGCAGAACAAACTGATTACACATGAGATTGAGCCATCATACACAGACATTTCAAGTTCCTTAACCCGCTGTCGATTTTCGTTTAACCCACAAACAGATGGGATTAAAAATATTTAAAAAGTAGGCAACTTTTACTGTATAGTATACACGACGTTATCATTACCTAATTACAATAAAAATTGTCAATGTAGCTGCCTTCTTTATAATTTTTCCCACTAAATTGAGGGCTACAGAAGGGTTAAGGGGTGGTCCAATACATATGATTTAATAGAGAAGAGTATATAAGTACAGTGGCTCGTAAATAATTTGCATAAAATAATAAAATACAGTAATTTGGTTGAATTTTAAATATGTATATTAAAGGAATAGACCAGAGAAAAACGTAAGCATTTATATCACAAAACACTTTGATGGGACTTACATAAATAACTTAAGTTTGTCGCAAAACCCAACTGTAGCTCCGTAGCAGAGATCAGAGAATTTCAATTTATGCAACCCGCACAACATTTTCATGCTAATTATTGCATGTTTCTGACGTCATAAACATGAATAGTCACCGAAATAGAATAGTACTTTACAGTATTTTCACGCTCTCTCGTGGGGCTACATTAACATTTTGGTAAAAAATTTCAACAGTTTTGAAGATCCCATTTCGTGTTTATTCATTAAAAAGCCCATGTTGGTTTGTGGTCTATGGCTTTAAGATGCATTTAAAATACGAGATACACAGAACGAATAAATTTTAAAGGCGTAGAACACCTTGAACAAAAAACATGTCTAATATCTAACATACCTAAATATCAACGTTGATTTGGCCGGAGTCGTTGATTTCTAATTTATTTTCCATTCATAAAATGACAGCTGCGGGTTTGTGACGTCACAGCTCACCTGTTTTCGCGCGCGTGGACTAGTGAGCTGTGACGTCACAAACCCGCAGCTGCTATTTTTTTAAATGGAAAATAAATTAGAAATCAATGACTCCGGCCAAAGTAACGTTGATATGTAGGTTTGTTAGGATATTTGACATGTTTTTTGTTCAAAGTGTTCTACCCCTTTAAATTCTAATAATCATGCTATATACATAATTATTTATGCTAAGTAACAAAAATATTCTACAGTATAGCATAATTATGTTATAATGTTGAATAATATTGTTTTAAAAATAGACTAGTATAATTATACCGTAATTAAATTTTTGTTTGCTGTATGTATTTATATTTAATTCTTATATTGAATAAAATGTATCATTATAAATTTAATCACTCAAGCAGTATAAAGTTTAGATTAAATTGAGACAAAATTTAATGTTTGTTAATCTATATTATTTAGAGTAATAAACGTCAAATATAATACTATATAGAGAGAAGACATTCATGTGCTTCCCATTTCTACTTGACGTCCAACTTTCAAGTATATACTTGTTCAACCATAAATCCTTGTGTATAGTACACACACACATTGTCTATTTCTACGGCTTGTTCTCTTGTTCATTATAGAGAAGATTTTCTCATCAAAATATTACGTAAAATTTAACATTAATTATCAGAGATTAAGTATAGTGTCAAAACAACTTGAGGTATAATTTTTTTTATGTTAATTTCTTCTTAATGTGAAATTAATCATATAGATGACAAGAGATTATATTTTAAAAGTGATTGCTTCTGATTTTTTTCTGATTTTTTTGTTGTCTACAAAGTTATATAAAAAAAGTTTTAAAACTTTCAGTTCTTTCTATTTATTTAATAAAAACTATCGTTTCTAAACTGCCTTTTTCTTGAAAACCTACACTCTAACAAAAAAAAAAAAAAAAAATTGTAAAGCATGTACACAGTTTTGAAATGCTGTAAGTATTGTATAATCAACGGTTATGATGTCACTAAAAGTTGACAATCTAACGATAAATGTGTAAATAACGTCACAAGCGTTATGAATCACAATGGAATAAACGTTAAATTTGGCCGTTTCAAATTACTTTTTTTCCATTCAGTCCCACCGTTACTAACGTTTTTAAAGTTAAAATGTCAACGCTTAATAGACCCCTTTCACAGCCTTGCGCTTTGTCGCCATGTTTGTGGTGACTAATGTATTGTCCAGCATAGGGGGGAAATCATTTCTCCTAACTTTTCACTTAATATGAGTGTATTTTAACAGAACGAATTTTTCTCATGTTTATCGAGCTTATTAGGAGCTTTGTCTTTGATTGAGGTTTGAAGCTTCTTTTGCTATTAAAAAAAAAAATAAAAATGACATTTTTCCTATGCTGGCCTATGCATTTATAACCAGCAAAATGGCAGCTCTTAAATATGAATGCAACCGGTCTATAACGTCATAACAGTTTATTCCACAATACTTAAAGTATTGCAAAACTGTGTAAAAGCTTTTCAGCGTCTTTTTTTTTTTTTTTTAATTGTTTTTTTTTTTACAGTGAACTGTATTTGTTGGGAAATAGTGCCATTTTTAGGGTACTTTGCATTATCATTCTTTTGATTATATTATTTAAATATGACTACATTACATTAATCGAATGCCAGAATTACTGTTTATAATCGTGTATAAGAGGTATAGAATAAATATAATCGTGATTTCTTTATTTGATATTTTCAAGAAAACAGAATTATTTTACATTTTATACTTAATAAATTTATAAATTTTATACTAGCATAGAGTATTCATGTCAAAGTTTTAAAATGAATGAATATTTTTGTGTTCAAAATCGTTTGAAAATATTAACTTAAATCCAACATCACTATATAATTTAAATGTATTATTAAAAATAATAATACAATACATTCGCCTACATTGTTTAATAGAACATAATATAATATTTGTATCGTATATTCTGAAAAAGCTTTATTTTTCTTTTTATTATTATTTTAGATTTCTTTACAGTAAGTCTACTAATTTTAAAGAAATTATGAAATTAGAACTTTTATCATAGCCACATAATAACAGTACTATAGTTATCGTTATCATTTTAGAAGTATTGTAAGGCTTTTTTGTCTTGTTTTTTTATCACTTATCGTTGCAGCTTATAAAGGGAAGGAAATCAAAAACTCCAAGACATATTTAAAGTTAGATTAATAATTAAAAAAAAAAAAAAAAAAAAAAACTCATTGATTTTTTAAAAGACGGGATCTTTATAATATTTGGTCCATCTGGTCCCATTTTGTGATTTATCGAAATAAATAAGAAAAAAAAAAATAGAAAACATTAAAGGATCCTAGAAACTCAATGCTAGATCACAAGATATGGTACCAGATGTATAAAAGGTCTCCTCTAACAATTGATTTTTTTTTCTGTCCCTCAAGTCGTAATAATGGTCAATAATGTTATGTATATTTTATGTTATGTTAACAGTGAGGCTACAGTGTCGATTTCTCGTGTGGAAACAATGACTCCTCGAGGAGATGACGATGACGAAGAACTGACAGTATCAAGCTCGATCAGACCACTCTGACAGCGGGATGACACGATGGATAGTCACTTGGCAAGATCCACGTGTAGCAGTGAATTGTGAGATCAAATCTTACCTAGCATTTCGAGCTAGGAAAAAACATTTTTTATTTTGTTTTAAAACTTTATCGCGGATGATTCATGTATAAATGGAAATGACTTGTATTAGATTTTTTTTATATACATATATATTGTTCTACTGTCAAAATTTGTCTTAAAAAATGCATTGAGTAAGCAACTAGATAATTAAATGTGCACATAAAAAGGGAGATAAAAAAATACAAAAATCTATAATACAAGTCATCGAGTGAATATTTTTTGTAAGGATTTTGGATATGAAAACGATTTATATGGAAATTTTTTATTAGTTTTTTTTTTTAATTTGTTTTTACATTTTTATTTATACATTTTTAAAGTTAGGGAGTTGAAGATTATTAAGAATTTGAAGCAAAATCAATTTTAAATGAGTATAATAAAATATTTATACATTTTTAATATTAAAAAGTTGTGCTTTTGATGAAAAACAAAATACTGTAAGCTATCGCATAGTGATAGATATAAATGTTTTGTTCATTCATGCGCAGTTTTTAGCGAGATTTTTTTTATTATTATTATTATTATGTTTATTTTATTATTATTTTAGATGCAGTTAATTATTAACTTCAAAGTAAATTACGATAAATACAAACAGCCTAATTTTTGCCTTATTAATTTTTGATACTGCGGTATTATTTTTTTCTTCTTCTTTTTCTTTTTTTCTATAGTGTTAAGGCCCGCGCAGCTGTCTTATTTTATTTAATATTAATTAAAATAAGACGGCTGCGCGGGACTTAAAGTATTATTCACATGACGCGTAAATTTGACGCACGTAATTTGTACCATGTAATTTGCAAAAATCATATGAACGGCTCCATTTGTTTACATTGTTCCAGCTTTATAACGCGCGTTGACGCACGTTGACGCGCGTCAAATTTATACGTCATGTGAATAATACTTTAATATGCTAAGCTGCATATTATACATCTTTACCTTTGTCCCGTATGAAACCTGACTGACACACATGGACAAGCCACAGCCTTAATACTATACAGTCCAGCATTCACCATGATAGACAAAAGAATCCGTGGAAATGTTTTAGCAGGCTGGTCAATACAATTCTATCAATTTTTCTGCAATGTGTGTTTTCATGGAATATTTGTATATAAATCAACAAGCATCGTGAAACGTGTTGTGTATACACTTACACTTCACGTATGCACCCACCAGTGACTCGAAATTACAATCACTGAGCTCAGAGTTATACGAGTATAAATCGGCTATATTGACAGCTATTTTGTTACAATATTAAGTTGACTAAATTTAGGCCCATGTATATTATTTATTATTATAATTTGAATGGCTTTGAAAAAAAAAATCAGTGGTCAAAGAAAAATAATTTATTATACTCATTGTATGTAGAAGGGTTGAAAAAAAAAAGTATTTCGCAAGAAATTTAAAAGAAGAATTAACACATCGATTTTTTTTTCTCATGCTCTAAAACATTAATGAGCTCTATTATGGATAATATTGTACTGAACTATAGCTCGTAAAAAAAATATTAATGATAAAAAATAATAATCAATTATTTATAATATAATGAAAAATAGATAATGTCGTCTTTTTTATAATAATAGTACTGAATTCCTGTAAAAAGAAATGGGATGCCAAATTATAGATACATCAAATTTGCCTTGGATATATTAATAATAATAATAATAATGTTTGTTGTTTTTGGTGCTTTGTCGAGTTGTAAGATAATTATTTATACGTAGAAAGGAAAAAAGAAAAATGTATTTTAGCATTCACTGTAAATAAGCTTAATTAAGAAAATATAACATTATATATTAATATATAAAAAAAATGTACTTTCAAAATTAATATATAAAAATGCTTCAATTAGAATTTAGCTTTTATTTGTTAGAGAAGAACAAGAGTTTTTTTTTTTTTTTTTTTTTTTTTTTAGAAAAAATATTTTAGTCCGTACGAACATTTTTAAATGAGGGATACAAGACACACTTTAACTTGTTTATTTTTTGCTGATAACGCCCAAATCATGCAGTTTTTATTAAAAATACATTGTGTAAAAATGTTATTGTAAAATAGAGCAATGATTTGCAATTTTTTTTTCTAAATTAGCACTTTAATTAAGGAGGTATAGGATATCTTTGATATAGCATTACTGCATTTTTAAATAGGAAAAATCAATCGTTATTGAAGCTTGGTTCACTTTTTATATCATATAATATAAAATAGGTTTATAATTAAACTATAGTAATTACAATCTACGGTATACTCTACCTCCTTAAAGTAGTTTTTTTTTTAATATCAATAATGGTATATTAATAATATTTATAATTTAATTATATGCTCGAAAAATTTGGTTGTGGTGAACCTAGAAATATGTATGACTACATAAGAAATTTATATAAACGAAAATATTATATTGTAGTTTTAAACGTTTTTAAGGATGTGTGTATAAAATAAAATTGATGTAAAAAAAAAAATTAAAAAAAAAAATTTGTATAATAACGTAAAAATTAGTTGTTCTTTGTTAGCAAATTTTTGAAAATGCACAAATAAAGTGCAACTAAATAAATAAAGCACAAAATAAAAATACGTGTAACTGCGATCTATACTATCTTTTTAAAACTTATATTTAAAAGTCTTTTTAACAAAAAAAAAAAAAAAAAAATCAGTATCAAAGGCTATATAAATATAAATCAATAATAGAGTCTTCTTTACTTTATCACATTTAATTTCATGTTTTTCTAAGAACATTTTTTGTATTTCATTCATTCTTTATCATCATTCTTGTCATCATCATATCATCATCATCATCAATTTTTTTTTTTTTTTTTTTTTTTTTTTTTGCATTACTAGATATAAAGTGCCTTAGTGAATAACAGATTTTTCGGTTACTGTATGTTAAATTAATTTACTATTCTTTATTGTTTTGCAATAAAATTAGTGCGCGTGATACAACAATTGAAAATATCCTTTTATATTTACTGCTCCAGGTCACTGTTTTTTTTTTTTTTTTTTTTCATTATAGGAGAAATTACATTTTGATTTCAAAACAAAATTGTAATCAAGCCTTTTTTTTCAATAATTATGGATTTTTTATTCTTTTTTGTTGATAAATTGAAATCTAGACAGACCGTTTTGCAGATTAAATTAGTCACGTATACATTTCGTATAAAAGGATTTTTTTTTCTATAACAGCGATCTGTGCATTTCATTAAAACCTATATACGTTAAAACCTAAACCTATACCTAAACCTAAAACCTTAAACCTATATATTCGTATTAATTGTTGAGAAGACTCTAAAAATATTTAAAAATATTTCGATAATTACAGGGTAAAATTACATAATATCGTGGTTACATAATTAATTAAATCCTTACCATTATATATTGTCATTGCATTAAAAAAACGTGGAAAAAAAAAACTTGAATATTGTAATACATATTATATAAAACGTGCTTCCGTAGATATCTTAGATACATGTCCATGCACAAGCCATGTTTCCCTTATTATAAAAGAAAAAGAAAAAAAAGACGATGGCCTCGTATTTTAGAATGAACAGTATGTATATGTTATTGTTAATACTAAAACGCTGTATAATAATTAAAAACATTTTTGCAATGGTATTGTATTGATGGTTTGTTGTATGGTAAAATATTAATGATATGTATTAAGAAAACAAATATTTTAAAATATTGTGGTTGGGGAAAATTTTATGAGAATGAATTTTTATGGTTGTTGATATTGTTGATATTTAATGTCAAATGTTTTTTTTTTTTTTTTTTTTTTTTTTTTTTTTTTTTTTTTTTTTTAACAGGGAATTTACTATTTACAGGGAATTTACTAGATAATTTTAATAAAATTCGAAACATTTAAAAGCATTTAAAAGTAACCTATAATATAATAATTCCTACGTAAAAAATAAATTTCATAAATTGCGTTTATATTTGTTACTATAGCTAGTAGCTAGAGAAAAGTTGTGACGTTACTAAAACTATTTTTGCAGTGCAGCATTATTTTTGTAGTGGCATAAAGTAACTCTGCTGAGCTGTATGGTTGAATAATTATTCATTACATTGTCTTTCTGTACACATCCCTACAACAAGTATAAAAATATAGCATATAAATTAAACTCATCTTGATTTTTATGAATGTATCTATAGATTTTTTTTTTAACTGTCATCAATTTTGTTAAAATGTTTCATATTTTAAAACGTCTTCGCAAGAATCTTTTCAAATGTATTAGGCAAGGGACATGAAATTTTGGCTTAATCTCATTCTGATACTATGTTGTACACTTATGTAAGCCACTATTTGTGCATCAGTTAAAATTTTCAAATTCGGGGTTTTGCCGCCAAAAATTCAAAGATTTAAGAACACTTTAATTTTTTTCCTATGTGAGTAAATTTTTCATATTACGATTATCTGCTTAATAAACTTCACAACACATAAATGAAAATGATAATTCATTTAAATTTTAAGTACAATTCTGCAAATTCATACGTGGTTTGTTAAATTAATAATAGCCCTCATTAGTCGCTCTTGATTTATACAGTAATCATTGAAAGGGGAGGAAATACTAAAATTCTCTGCTGTATAAAAAATATTTTCTGTCTAAAAAACGTTTTTATCAGCAATTTTATAGAGTCAGCTAAAACTGTTTTGTAACAAATGTTTCATGTTATGTATAAAGTAACTGTCTACTTCAAAAAAAAAAAAAAAAAACATTTGACATTAATTAAATGTATTCAAATAAAATTGTGAAAGGTATTGTTCAAAAAAAAAAAAAAAAAAAAAAAGTTCTAACAATAAAATTAAAAAGAAAAAAAATTGTACGTCTATTTTTAGACGAGATGGACAGTTTTCAATTTGTTATAATTGGTTTAAGTATTGTGTCAAAAATTAATTTGTGAAAGAAAAATCTGATTATGCAAATTAAAAACTTTTTAAAATGTAATTTTTAAATTAACGTACGTAACCTAATAATTTCGTAAATTTTTTATGCTTTGATAGCATGAATCATTTTTTTTTAATTAAAATTTTCAAAGACTCAATGCTGTTGAATGTATTTTGAAAGCGAGTGTTAATTTCATATGGCATATAACTTAAATAATTTTTTTTACATATTTATAATAATGTTTTACTTTTTATAAATCAAATAAAGAAATTAGCACACTTTTATGACTATTGGCAAACCTTTTATTGTTTGCTTACCATATCAGAGGGGAAAAAATCGCTGTGATGTGATGGAGTGCTGCCCAAGATTAAAGCTTAGGCTACATTGCTACATTGTAAATTTCATTAGAAAAATACCGTTCCACATTAAGTTTTACTGAAAGTTACAGTACGTATTTTATTGCAAGTTCAATGAGCAGTAAATATTTCCTTAAAGGCATAGAAAACATGAAACAACATGGTCTTTTTAATCATTAAACACAAAATGGGATCTACAAAACTAATGATAATTTTTAACCAGAATGTAAATGTGGCCCACAAGAGAGCGTAAAAAAACTGTAGAGTATGCAATTTGTGTGAAGCATTGTACAAATCTGTATATGACGTCAGAAACAGTCAATAACTAGTATGAAAATGTTGTGCAGGTTGCATATATCGATATTTTCTGATCACTGCTATGGCGCTATAGTTGGGTTTTGAGAACAATTAATGTTATTTATAAATGTAAGTCCCATCAAGTGTTTTGTGATGTAAATGATAATGGTTTCATGTTGTCTATGCCTTTAAATTACAGCAAAATTTAATGTAATACAACTAGTCATGTTCTAATAATAAAATAAATAATGTAAAATTTTGATAATTACCAAGAAAGCAGAAGAAAAAAAACAAAAGTAAACCAAAACAATAACAAATTAAAAACTGTATAAACATATAAAATAAATTGTATACTTAATTAATTAGTAATTATAATGTGTAATTATCTAAGAGGATAACTTTAATGTATCGTCTATGACGTTTTAATAAAAAATAAAATATATATGTGTAACCAAAAAAAAAAAAACTTTAGGTACATAGAATTAATAATTACAGTACATAATATTTATCTACGTAATATATAATCATAAATTTATATTGTAATAAAACTATTATATTATAATGTAAGTGTGACAATACAATATTAATGAAGATGAAAAATATATAAAGAACTTAAAGCACTTGTCAACTTACTTTTTTATCATTTAGAATACTAGATTGGTATAGAGACCGGATTTAATGTTGATTTTTTTGAAAAAAATGTCACAAAAAAAAGGTGATTTTTTGAGCAAAAAATGTTGGCAAAATGTTGAAAAATGTTGAATTTTTGGTAAAAATGTTGAAAAATGTTGAAAATGTTGAAAATTATAAAATAGCACAAAAATTGTTTATTTATGCTTCCGCAATGATTACACAAACTTTTACGAGTTTTTTTTATGGTTGCTAAAATTTCAGAAAAAATCAATGTTAAAAATACATTAAATAATAATAATTGACTTGTAGAAATCCAGGTTTTAAGATATTTTTCTATATCTACTAAAATTTTCAGTTTACAATATTTTTCAACGTTTAGATAAAAAGTCCATATCTCTCAAATTCAAATTTTTATCCCAAAGATTTTCGTTGTTATTCAATGTACTGTATAACAACTACCGAAAATACTACTGAATATTTTTAGAGCTCATCATAGTTTTCAGATGAGTTTTTTTTTTTTAAATTACCATATAGGGTATCATGAGTTTATTTTATTATTATTTTTTTATATTCACTCTGTTTTTAATTTTGAGTTAACATTATTACATGCGACGTCATCAAAAAAAAAAGAAAAATAATAAAATAATTGGCTTATTAAAATCTCAAAATTTCGTAATTCAAAATATTTAATGCTCTCCCCCCCCCCCCCTCCCCTATATTTTGTATTAATTTTACTCTACGATTTCATTATTAAAACAATTAAAATTTTTGTTTGTTAGCTTTTGTCATGCGTTGTCCTATATGGTGAAAAAAAAAAAGTACATAAACTTTGATTTTAGTTCAATTTTTTTTTCACCATATAGGACAACGCATGACAAAAGCTAACAAACAACAATTTTAATTGTTTTATTAATGAAATCGTAGAATAAAATTAATACAAAATATAGGGGAGGGGGGGGGGGAGAGCATTAAATATTTTGAATTACGAAATTTTGAGATTTTAATAAGCCAATTATTTTATTATTTTTCTTTTTTTTTTTGATGACGTCGCATGTAATAATGTTAACTCAAAATTAAAAACAGAGTGAATATAAAAAAATAATAATAAAATAAACTCATGATACCCTATATGGTAATTTAAAAAAAAAAAACTCATCTGAAAACTATGATGAGCTCTAAAAATATTCAGTAGTATTTTCGGTAGTTGTTATACAGTACATTGAATAACAACGAAAATCTTTGGGATAAAAATTTGAATTTGAGAGATATGGACTTTTTATCTAAACGTTGAAAAATATTGTAAACTGAAAATTTTAGTAGATATAGAAAAATATCTTAAAACCTGGATTTCTACAAGTCAATTATTATTATTTAATGTATTTTTAACATTGATTTTTTCTGAAATTTTAGCAACCATACAAAAAAAAATCAAATTTTAATGGCACCAACTTATTCCAATGTTAAGCAAAGTTATGTAGTAATTAAAAATTTCACCGTAAAATTGTGATGTTTTCGTTTTTTCGTTTTTTTGGTTTTTTTGGTTTTTTTTTTTTTTTTTTTTTTTTTCGATGCAATGTTATGCAAAAATGTTGAAAAATGTTGAAAAAACATTAAAAATGTTGAAAATGTTGAAAATAAATGGGTATTAAACGACTTAAAATTGCGCAATTCGCACTCATTTTTCATTAAAAGTGACCTAAATATGACAGAAAAAAATGTTGAAAAACTTTAAATCCGGTCTCTAAAATAATTAATTACCATATACCTTATTATCCATGATATAGACACCAACACGATGATTTTGTATTTATTTTCATTTTGACTGTTATATCAAGTATCTGACGTCACACTATACCGCCGCCAATCACAGTCACCGCTCTGGTCACGTGATAAATTTAAGCCCCTCTCTCAAGTTCTTTACCCCTATCACAGCCCCATCGGTACAGTGTGACGTCAGATACGTGATATTACAGTCAAAATGAAAATAAATACAAAATCAACGTGTTGGTGTCTAATTCATGGATAATAAGGTATGGTAATTATCAATCTAGTATTCTATGTAATAAAAAGTAAGTTGACGAGGGCTTTAAGAAGAAAAAAAAAGTGAAATTGTTGTATTAAAAAAAAGTTGACTGTGAATAAAATACTATTTAAAATTTTAAAATTTGCATTTTTTTTCTTGTATAAAATTCTCTCTCTCTCTCTCTCTCTCTCTCTCTCTCTCTCTCTCTCTCTCTCTCTCTCTCTCTTTCAAATACTATATTTCATTTTTGGTATAGCTTTACTAAAACGCATGAGTATACTCACATTATTGTTGGTTTTTACTTTTTAGTCTTACTTCTAAATGGGTAATTAGAAACTATATATATATCACGTAATTCAATTTTGGAATATATAATTTTACGTGACACAACAAGGAAACATTTAATGTAATGATATCAACATAAATAAACTGACATATTAATCAATAATTTACCAACATCCAAATGAGTTTATACATGGTTAAAGTTTGTGGTTACACTATTATACGTATAGGCTCTACAACTTGCTTTATAATTGCATCCTTCAATGTTATATAGTGTTAATTAGAAAACTTTTTAGAAACTATAACAACAAGTAATAATAACAATTAATTAATAAAATACGTTATTGACTTTAGCTTTGTAGTACTCAGAGTGAAATTAGAATAAAAACTAACAATGACGTCTTTTTTTTTTTTTTTTTTTTTTCATTTTCTTTTTCCTAATATTTCTGTATATTATTGGTTTCCCGTATCGTGAGAACTCTTGAGCAGTGAAAAAAGCAGGTAAGAATTTTGCCCATAATATACTCTAAATCAATATTGGTCAGGGTAAATGATCTTTTAACATTGTAGAAGATAGGGCCCATGAATATATGAGTAGGACTAGGACCTTACCTTACTTGAACAGGTAACCGGAATCTAAGTGGTGCACGGATAAAAATACCTATGCGTAATAATTATGGTAGGTCATTTTTTAGCACAATTTGTTCAATACAGCATAATTTGAATTATATATATATTACAAAAAAAACTTCTCCCAACTCCCAATACTAGTTCGAGCGGATACAGTGTAATTAACAATGTAAAGTCAACTGTGATTGGCTAGTAGGTTAATAACACGCTCTCTGATTGGTTTAGCAGCGCGGATACAGTTTTTGGCGAGAACTACCTTGTTTTGGCTAGAGTATATATATATATATATAATTTTGTACAGGATAATTAATTATTTTGTTCCAATTTAGCATTAATTATGCTATAGAATCATGACGTAAATGTATATAAGTAATGTAATCTATTCTTTCCGTGTGGTTAGTTAGCCGAAAAAGGGGTATATTAACTCATACTTAGGGTAGTTCTAAAGCCAAATAATTTAATAACATTCTCAAAAACCTTGCATGTACATAAGTATTTAGAACAACAGTAGAAATATTAATTTTGAAATTACTTAAACTCAATATTTACTCTACACTTTATTAAACTTTTATTAATTTTATTATTTATAAGTATCAAATAATGTACGTGGCTTCAAAATAATGTTTAACCCTTTACCATATACTGTGTATAACCTACTTTAAATTTTAAACTAAATTTTTATTATATAACCTTAAATATTTACAATAAAATTCAATGAAATAATATTAGTTTAAAATAAAGTCATCTATAACATGACCTATCATTTTTTTTTATATATATATTATTATCTATATCAAATCGAATAAATGTTTTACATTGTACGATCACATTCAATAAATTTTGCATAATATAACACGCTCGATACCACTAGAAACTTCTTTCTATTTTATAATACGTCGTTTTTTTTTTCTAATAATTTATTACGTAATTTCTATGTCATGCGAATTTGTTATATAATGATTTTCAGTTTTATATAAAGTCAATATAAAGTATTAATAAGTGATCGATTGGCTTATTTAATAGGATTTCATCTAGAGTATAAACGACTCTAAAATTTTTTTTTTTTAAATATTTCTTAAATAGAATACAATAGAATATATTTAGAAAAAAATTCTAATACATATACATAGTTATTTCTACTTACTACTACACAAATCCTGACATTAAAAGACATTTTTTTTAATTATTATAAATTCATGTACATTTTGTTTGTATGTTGACTATAATTTCTAATTGTACTTTTTAAATGAAGCAAATATCTTGAATAATGCATTTTCTTGTGTATCGTGTTTGTATAATGAAAGTACTGAATAAAGAATTTTTGAATTTTGTAATTTACGGATACAGAATGTGTCAATCAAAAATGTACTGAATTTTAAATATTACTATATAGTAAATATTTATTTTAATTATTAAATCAATCTTCTTTGAAGTATTTGCCATATATTTAAAAAATCAATGCTTAACATTTCAGAAAAAAAATTATTACTTTTGCCAAAAAAAAAAAAAAAAAAAAAAAAGGGTAAAAGATTTTATTTTTTATTTGGGTCTTTAAAAAAATAATAATCATGGAAAAATCAGAAAATTAAAAAAATATATCATATTTTATTATAAACTGTTTAAAAAAATAAACTAAATTTTTAAATTAATATCTGCTATATTTATGTCAAAAAAAAAAAAAAAAAAAAAAAAAAAAAAAAAAGCTTCGAATACTTATTATTAAAAAAAAAAAATCTTAAATTTCATCATTACTTTAATATCGCTAAAGAAAATTTACCCTCCGACGTATCGATTTTTATTTTATAATATAGTAGTATAACGACATACATTCTTTTATTACCCCTTGCCAGATAGACTATTTTTATGTCAGTTAAGATAGTATAGTAGAAGTAACGTAATATATAAATATATACGTACTATAAGTATTATAGCATCCACACCTTTATCCATCAACCATCGTAAATGTAATTTTCATAATATGACGTCATAAGGAAAAATCATTTTATATAATGTATAAAGATAGTTTTACATGATCGTTTGGTTATTAATTTTTGTACACACTATACTAATATAGAGTTTACTCTTTAATGGCATAAAAGGAAATGAAATCTTGAGAGGAGAGGTCAGTTAAATGTCACCTAAATTTTTAAGGAGATAGGTTATTATACCTATACCATGCACCTATACCACGTTGACGAAATATAAATTAACATCAAGTAAAGATGAAGTATTACAGTTTTATGTTTTATTATTACAAATAATTTAAAGGCATAGAAAACATGAAACAATATGTTCTTTTTAATCATTTATCACAAAATGAGATCTACAAAACTGATGATAATTTTTACCATGTAAATGTGGCTCCACAAGAGAGCGTGAAAAAACTGCAAAATATGCAATTTGTATGAATATTTCTGTTTATGATGTCGGGTAAAATCTATAGTCTGAAAATGTTGTGCGGGTTGCATAAATCAAAATTATCATTATTATTATTATTTTCTAATTACACCGGATCACTGCTACGGTGCTATAGTTGGGTTTTGAGACCAATTAATGTTATTTATTTAAGTCCCATCAAGTGTTTTGTGATGTAAAAAATAATGTTTTCATGTTTTCTATGCCTTTAAGTGAAATAATTTAAGTATATTTACAGTATTGAGCTTAGCAACGTATATTTAAATGTTAAACATTCTGAATATAATACCAAATACCAATCCGATTTGGATCTCCCCCCCCTCTCTCTCTCTCTCTCTCTCTCTCTCTCTCTCTCTCTCTCTCTCTCTCTCTCTCTCTCTCTCTCTCTCTCTCTCTCTCTCTCTCTCTCTCTAACAATATACATTTTAACAATATATTTAGTATCTTCAAGTAATGCTATTATGTATTTAACAATTAATATTTAGTTTGATGTACTTTTAAATTTCATTTATCAAGTAAGTGAAACGTGACTATTAACATTTTATCGTCATAAATTATTCATATTGGTCACAAAAATACAATTTACCATTTACAATGTAAATGGTAAATACATTTACCATTAAAAGCTAAATTTGAAATACATAATCTTTAATTATTTATTTACACCTAAATTAAATGGTAAAATTCATTTAAGGAAGCGAAAAATTATATTATATACAAATTAAATTTAATCTTACTTATATGTAAAAAAAAAAAAAAATGAAGCAATACAATTATTTATTTAAATTTAATATAACTATATCATAGACCCAAATATAAAATGTAACCTTTTTTTTATTATTTGTGCGTAGTCTTGTAGTTGTTACTTAAATTTTCTATAACGTTAACGTTGAGTTAATAATACTATAGCGTTACTTTTAACGTTAACTATAACGTTAACAATTTTTTTAGACGATATGTATTTTCATGACTTATTCGTAAGTTTAATTATTTATAAATAAATAATCATCTTTATGAAGTTTATATTTTACTCATATTTACATATTAATAAATAAAAAGCTAGTTGTTGATGTGTTATTTCTCTCACCTCGTTAGTTGATTTTTATTTATTATTATTGTATTTTGGTCAGTATGAAATAAAAATTTCTTTCAAAAAGAAACATTATCGCAATGCTAACGTCAGTTTTTGTAAATCTTTAACTATAATATTACTTTTTTCAATGTTGTAAATCTATATTATAGAAATAACCAGTTTTAACTAGAATAAATTGTGTGACAAAACTTTTTTTTTTTTTTTTTTTTTTTTTTTTTTTAAGGATTACATTTTATATTTATTATTTTTATTACTTTACTTGAACTATTATTGCAATCTGTAATAGCAATCGACTAATTTACACTATTTTATTTTCTATCATTTAAAGATAAAAGAATATGTAAATTTTTTGGAACATAATTTTTAACTATACTGTACGTATATAGATTTAAGACCATAAAAAAAAGAGTGTTCAGTTTAATTTATTCAGTGTTATTATATTATATTTGCATGTAAAACTACCTTGAAGTGGAAGAAAAAAATTTAATTATGTGACCTACATAAGAAAATATCACTCATCATATAAAGTTTAAGAAAAAAAAAAAAAAAAAAAAGAAAAAAGAAAGAAAGAATATAAACCGGAAGTTTTCAACTATAGTCTTCTTTAATATTATTATAAAAATGACGTCATTCTTACCATTTTTTATATTTTTTATTAATTATAATAAGTGATCTCTCTTCCTGTTGTACATAGGTACGATAATAAAGAGATAGTGTTTTTGAGGTATATAAATAACATAATTATTTGCTTTGTCTAAAATATGCAACTTAACGACGTACAGTATATTCATGTCATTGGTAAGGATCATTAAGGTTGATCACTGGAAAGGGTCATTATTAGTTTGATGTTAATTTTGTCCAGGTTTTATCACGTTATGATTTATGGTGTAGTGGTTAGCGTGCTCGTTTGGCACGCTGGAGGTTCGGCGTTCGTTACCAAGCCGGGTTGGCCTTGAAAGGCCAGCTTGAAAGAGCGATGGTTAGAACGATGAAGTTTCAGTGTGTTTCAATGAGTTCGTTTCCGCTGCAATGCGTGGGTTGGCCAGGCAGTTTGACCACCTCTCGTCCATAGTGGCGAGTGCTGCCGTCGTAAGATTTGGTGGTCCGAGCTGCACAGGTCTGGTATTAGGAGCCCAGAAGAGTGTGGTATTAAGAGTAGAACCTGTGGTCTGGTAAGCCACAGATCATTGTAAGCCCTCTTACTAAAAAGGATTCGTCCTGGCCTACCCCGAAAGGGATTATGGCGTCATGATATGTATGTATGTATGTGTATATAAATTGAGTTGTTGTTTTCTCATTACAGATTTAAAATCTCCATAAAACAAAGTAACAAACCATAACTCAAAAAGTATTTAGGTGATGAACGAGCCCTATTTATAAGAACGAGGTAAAACATGTGCACCAGATAAAACATTTTGACTATAAATGAGGGTCTAGTTTGTGCCTAAAATGTCATATTATGGCAATAAAATGAAATATTTATCCATGATTTATAAAATTTATTTTCGACAATCTGCAATTTCGGCACCACTTCACCCTTTATTCGGAGTCAACTTTGGCGAAAATCTCCATCTTGTTCCAAAGTGATTCCCTGTTCCATTCGTGCATTGTCTATAAGAACTTATTATTTTTATTATTAAATTGATTTTGTGATAATTAAAAAAAATAATTTTATTATACTGAAAGCCACAGACCATCTAAAACAATATGTGGTTTTTAATGAATAAACACGAAATGGGATCTTCAAAACTGATGACAATTTTTACCAGAATGTAAATGTGGCCCCACGAGAGAGCGTGAAAATACTGTAAAGTATGCAATTTGCGTGATTATTTATGTTTCTGACGTCAGAAGCATGCAAAAATTAGTAAAAATTGTTGTGCAGGTTGCATAAATTGAAATTTTCTTATCACTGCTACGGAGCTACAGTTGGGTTTTGAGACAAACTAAAGTTAGTTATGTAAGTCCCATCAAGTGTTTTGTGATATAAGTGCTTATGTTTTTTTCTGGACTATTCCTTTAATGTTATTCAGAACACACATATCCTATTGACTCTTGTTGAAGCTACCATGCTATAAGTGTTGACAGACTATTTTTATCGCCTCTTTTCGTGACTTTAATTAATTAATTACAAATACTTCTATTATAGTGGTTCAAAAAAAAAATGTTTAAAGAATAAATTAATGAAAAATCAAAGTCATTGAGAACAAAAATCAGTTTAGTTTTAGCATTGTTCCGCACGATTAAAAATATGTGCGGAATATATATATTTTTTTTTTGACCAATCTCATTAGCATTTTTAGTTTAGTTTATTGTTAATTAACAACAATCAATTTTACTTGCCCAATACAGTGGTGCTACAGTGAGTTACACACACACATACAGTGTATTGATCATAGCATACAAATTAAAAAAAAAAAAAAAGCTTGGTCTAAAATTAAATTATAAATCTGACTAATTTGAAATAATATAAATATAGTAAAAATGAATATTACAACATAATTTTAATAAAATTTAAAAATTAGTATTATAATATATAATGTAATTTCTATATTATCCGCGTGATGGTGGCTGATTCGACTAGTTATCTCTTATATATATATATATATATATATATATATATATATATATATATATATATATATATATATATATATATATATATATATATATATATATATATATATATATATATATGTGAATCGTGAATCAATAAAATTTAAAGCATTTTTATGAAACAAAAACAGAGAATAAAATGCAGATCACAAAGCGATTTCATTTTAAAATTTAAAGGAGGTTATCGTTGAGGAGCGTGAGTAGGTTCTCTTAAATAATTTCCTACATATCCTTTAGCATTGCGGGATCATGTTTTTAACTTTATTTATTTATTTGTTTGTTTGTTTGTTGTGGTTTAAGCAATAGAAATATTTTAAAGACTTTTCCATCACCGATAATTTCTATACTTTAACTTTATTTGTATAATACTACATATTTACAATGTTTATTTTTAAACAAATTTTAATCATAATTAAATGCAGGGTAGATATTTTAAGACAAGGATTGTACATCTTATTCCCATGATAGAGAATTTCCCAATATAAATACAGTACAATGTTATAATTTAAAACTACTGAACTGCATATTTCGTGTCTGGCTGCAAACTAAAACATGCTCTTATTAGAAGAAGAAGAATAAAAGTATTTTACTTGGGTAAAATTTAGTATAACATACTACATAGTATTGTTTGCAGCCTATAGTAATTTTTAATGAGAAATTATAAATATTTTTTTTCTAGTAGATTTGACATTAATTTTTCATGTTCTCCAATAATTTACAACAACCTTAAAACATTTTTTTAATATAAATTTTTGTTAATAATTAAATAAAACTTTTTTTCTTATTTGTACATTTTTAAACTACAAAAAATATATATTAAAAAAATTCAATAAAAAGCTACGTCTTTCTAACTTGTTCAACTACGTATAAGTACCCGATGTAAAATATAGGCCACGTCACATTATTCTTTACTATATTTCATATTAAATAGGCATTTTTTTTTATATTATGATATATTGACTTCAATTTGTCTCTTTTTTATATATCTATATACATATTAAAATAGAATGGAAAATAAATTCTAATATTTCATGCAAGTTTCTCTTGAATTATTGATTATTGAAAGATACTTATTCTAATCAATTTAATATTCTTTTCATTTTTATTCAATTTCTTTTTTTTTATTATGAATGTTATATATTGTCAATTTTTTACTCGCTAAAGATATTAAATATATTCAGATGAAAAAAAACATTTCACAGCACAATATATTATAATAGATTATAATATTGCTATATTTTTTAATGCAAATAAAAACTTTTTAAGCTACTAAATATTGATATTTTATGTAATAAGAAATGGAATATTATTACATACAAAGTTTTTGTTAAAGGAATAGACCAAAGAAAAGCATAAGTATTTATATTACAAAACACTTGATAGGATTTACATTAATAGCTTTAGTTTGTCTCAAAACCCAACTGTAGCTCCGTAGCAGTAATTAGAAATTTCGATTTATGCAACCCGCACAACTTTTTCATACTAGTTTTTGCATGTTTCTGACGTCATAAATATAAATAGTCACTTAAATTGCATACTTTACAGTATTTTCACGCTCTCTCGTGGGGCTACATTAACATTCTGGTATAAATTGTCATCAGTTTTGAAGATACCATTTCGTGTTTATTCATTAAAAACAACATGTTGTTTTATGTGGTCTATGGCTTTAACAGTATATTATGAACGTACAACGATAAAAAAATTGGTATAATATACCTTAGATCACGTTAAATTGTCTAGTCTTAAAGTTTTAAATATTAACAATTTAATAGTATAAAAACACCCAATCTTCACTCTACGTAATATACTTCTCAAACAGCATCCTATATTAACTCTTAAAGGTAGTCGGGGCCTAGTTTATGTGAAAGCGTAATGTTCACTGTTGTTAACTACATAATAAATACAATAAAAAGAGGTCTATAATATGTAATGTGATAACCCACATGCTCTATATATCAATAATTAATTATAAATATAATGTATAGTTTTATTTACATTATGTTATTCATACATTATATTATTACAATAAGCCTCCTTTTATATATAATAACACGTATACAGAGGAATAAAGTTTAACTCTTTAAAAATATACAGTATTTGCATTGTATTTGCAGTATATTATGCATATTGACTGACATGAAAATGCAAAACAAATGAATGTTAGTACACGGACAAAAATACATGCGTAATAATTATACTAGCTCATTTTCAACACAATTCGTTCCATGCATCATAATCTATGCCAAAAGTGCATATTAACTACAGTTCTCCCAATACTAGCTCAAGCGGATACAGTGTAATTAACTATGTAAAGTCAACTGTGATTAGCTAGTAGGTTTATAACATGCTCTCTGATTGGTTTAGCACCGCGGATACAGCTTTTGGTGGGAATGACCTTGTTTTGGCCAGAGTGTATATTACAAAGCATTAATATTATGTTGTACAGCATAATTATTAATTTTGTTCTATATTAATAACATTTATGCTATAAATATACAGCATAAATTATTTTTTATGTATCTGTAAGGTTTTTTTGTAGCAAAGTAAAATAAATTTAATGTACACAAGTTGTGCTTGATAAATAACTTATTACATAATTTAAAGTTCACCACTTTGTTATGCATAGTATTTTGTAAATGCATGAGGTGCAAGCAAAATGACGGGAAGTAAGTTTGTTAGTGAATTTTCTGTCTGTTAAACCGGAGACTGCCCGATTATTTTTTTAAGTGCAAAAATTAGTGCAAAAATATTGAAAAGAATAGACATTAGCAATTACAAGACAAAATACTTTATGAGACTTAAATAAATAACATTGTCACAAAAATCCCACCGTAGCAGTTATCAGAAAATTTCGATTTATGCAACCATAGTACAACAATTTCGTACTATTGTCTGCCTAAATACTGCAAAGTTTGCAGCATTTTCACGCTCTCTTGTAGAGCCACATTTACATTCTCGTAAACATTATCATTAGTGTTGGAGATTCTATTTTGTTTTTAATTATTAAAAAGCACATGTTGTTTAATGTGGTTTATAGCATTAATTGCTTTTAATTACAAATCCTAATTATTTAATTAATCGTTTTCTGTTATATAAGAACCATATAAATAAAATATATGAATTTTATATTCATTGATATTATATTTGAATAATATATAGGTATAAAAAATTACGTCACGTAAGTTCCTTTTAAACTTTCTAAAGAAACTTTTTTTAAAATAAAGCAGAACAAATAATTTCTATTAAACTTTTCAATTAAATTTTTTTTTCTTTGCTTGTAAAATTCATAAAGTAAACAGTATTCATAGAAAATATGTATACTTGGAAGTAGGTAGGCTTTCTTTATATGTACTATACATGTTTAATTTATTTATTAAAGGGACAGTTTCATGTAACATTTAATCTATATAATCTTAAAGTTCGTATTTTTTATGCATTTTTTATTTATTTTTTTTTTATTTTTTTTTTTTTTTACAGACATACTGTAAATAAAACTTTATTAGACATGATTTACATGGAGATTTTAATTAAATTAAAGACAATACTCTAATTACAACATGTTCTTGTAATTCATAAAACACAAAATGCGTATAAAACCTTGAACCAAAAAGTTGTATAATATCCTAACAAACCTGAAAATCAACGTTGATTTGTCCGGAGTCATTGATTTCTAATTTATCTTTTATTCACAAAATGGCACTAGCGGTCATTGACGTCATAGCTCGCTTGTTTATGCACTTTTTTTTTGTCCTTTTTCTTTTTAATATTATTATTATTTTTCCGCATACTTGAAAACCTATATAATTCAACCTAATAACAGCATCAATGCTCTCAAAAAGAGTATTTTAAAACTGTCAAAAATTAGTCATTTTCACATACCAGCTAGCCCATATATGTTATTTAGTGGTCACATATGGCGTCAACTTTTATATAAATGCAACCCCCCTATTGACATAATATATAATAATACATTATATCTTATGAAATTATAAAAGTGAACATAAAATACAAATTTATATTACGTCAAAAACTAATTCGATCACTATATTGTATTATCTATTGAAATAGCAGATAAGATAAAACTTTTTTTAAACAAAATATCAATACTTCTTTTACTTGGAACTGTTCCTTTAATGACACACTGATTAAATATTAAGTACGTTTACATAAGAGGTATTCATAGTCATAGTATAGGGAGAGAGAGAGAGAGAGAGAGAGAGAGAGAGAGAGAGAGAGAGAGAGAGAGAGAGAGAGAGAGAGAGAGAGAAGAAAGTGGCTTTTGTCTAGAGCATCGCTTGCTTTTGTGGGGTCTCGTATTTAGTTAATAATTAATCAGATTGAGGCGGTCTTCTCTAATAAAGAAGTTTAACATCCTTAAAATTTCATTAATTATGTTTATATAATATGGCCTATAGTTTTAATAATACAATTTAATAGCATTATTAATTGAACTGAAAAATCATAATTATTTTTCTTCTTCTTAATATTTGCAAATAATTATAGTAATTTTATTACACTTGTCACCTATATAAATTTCTTCAAAAAAAAAATCGTAATTTTAATATTATTTCTCATTCCCTAGATATTTTTTTATTATTATTTATTATCACATTTATCACAGCAAACATTTTATTCCTTTAGTAGGCTAGTATGAATTACAAAATCAACATCACGTTGAAAATAAATAGATAATGAATGTCAAAGAAAAATTTAGAGTATTTTAATGCAAAACTTAGTTTTAAAAAATCAGTTTAAATATATTATATAAGTTGTATTCATTTTTTTTTTTTTTTTTTTTATAAAAAAAAAATATTCAATATTAAAATTCATGTTCACATACGTACAAAAAAACAAAAACATTATAATTATGCTAGCTCAATACAGCAATATTTAAGCATAACAACATAGTTTATGATATAGTGAGTGATTATAGTATAATAGTAAAGTTGTTCAGCATATATATAATCACTTACAAAATTATTACAAAATAGCAACATTTGTAGGTTACAATATAAGAATTATGCAATGGAGCATGCATTACGTTTTTTTCCCCGTGCTGCAAAATAATAATAATAATAAAAACTATTGCGTTTTAGAGTACATGCGCATTAGAATAAATAAGTAATTATGCTATTGCTTAATTTTAGCATTTATTTATGCAATGCCATAATAATTTTTCAACGTATAGCATAAATTATGTATGTTTAGTTCATTCTAGACTATAAAGCCATGTTGATATAAAAGGTTATAACACAAATATTTCATCCAAAAAAAATTAATGCAAATCTTTTATGTCACTCTAGTTTTATAGCCTAGTGAGAACTATACTTAATTACTTATTTTTTGTGAACTTTCAAAATTCATTCTGTAAAATATATTTAGAAGAAAATATGTTACTCTTTCGAAGTAATATTATATTATATTTAGAGTTTCATGGTGTATTTAATTTAGTAATTAACGTACAAACTAATATTTTATTATTTACGTAACAGCCTCATCTCATTTTGTGAAGTTTTTGTGTACTAATAATAATAATAGTTAAACCAGGTATAATACCTTAATTTAGTGTTTCATGCATATAGAACTAACATAAATAACAAAATATTTTAACTTATAGTTAACTTTAGACTCTAAAAAAATTAACTTACTAACATAATAAAAAAATGGTTAACTTCTTGTAATTTTTTTATATAATTAAAAAATAAAAAGTAAATTGTATAATTATATTTTTAGTTAGAAAATTAGACCAAGTAGTAATTAATTAATCTTATCTATTATATTCATATTATACTTGAATTAGGTACTGTACATGGACATTTAAAAAATGTACTATCTGCAATTTAATTTTATTATGATTTTTTTTTCTTCAAATTTTTAGCAACATTATATTACTTTACTTTTTTTATTATTTTTTCTTTTAACATGTAATTTTGGAAATAGATATTTAGTACAACCCACTAACTTATGATGACATTACCATAAGTGTTGTGATTTTTATTGTCTCTTGTTTTGATTTTTAAAAATTATTAAAAACTATTTACAATGCTTCAAAAATTCTAAGCCAAAAAAAAAAAAAAAAAAAAAAAAAAACTCATTTACTCATAAAAATGCATTTATTGTTATCATTATTATTTTAATTTTAGGCTCTAACTAAGAAAGTTTTATTAAATTTTGTTAAGTATTAATTAAAAATAATATATATAATATAAAAATTCAATATAGTTTAGTTACAAATTGACGAAAACGTTTAAATAGTTTTTAAAACATATTTATGATATCTAAAAAAAAAAAAAAAAAAAAAAAAAAAAAAAAAAAAAAAAAAAAGTTTAATATAATTTAGCAAAATAAAAGCATTAAAATATAAATACCATTATTTTTTATATCACAAATCTATTGTTTCCACTCTTATAAAAAAATTGACAGTATTATTGATTATTTATAAATTTTCTACAACATATTATATATTTTGGCATGGGTTTAAAAAAAAATGAGAGAAAAAAAAAAGGTCAACAAAAATATTTCATTCCCAAGTGTAAAAACCCATGACAATAAAGTAACTTCACATTAATAACACGTGTGGGCTCTACTTTATATATATATATATATATATGATAATAATATATACTTTCCTTACCTTTTATTTTCTTATAGTCTTTTCATACTATAACCTTTACTATATCTAAATATCATCATCCTCTCATATATCAACGCTTACTTTATTATTATTATTATTATAATTTAAATTTATAGCTTTTAGGAACACAAAAAAAAGTTGGAAGATTTTCAATTCTTATATAGATTGAAAAATAATTTTGAAATATTGAATAGTTAAGTTAAATGAACAAGAAAAACAAATAAATTTATTTCAAAAGTAAGATATAGTATTTCAAAGTTAAATTTAATTATTTTAGTATACAAAGTATAGTATAGCTTATTCAAACTTTTCAATTTTTTATGAGAATCATTCATAAAGTTACCGTTGTGATAATATTATATTATATTTTATAATTATATTAAGAAGTTCTGAGATTCTAAAATGAAAAAAAAATGTCAAATTTTGTTAAAGATATTTGATTTTCTATAAAGGGATCTTGTTTAAAAAAAAAAATATTTAATTTTGATAAATCTCAAAATGAGATCTTTAATTATACATACACAATCTCAAAGACTGGGGAGAAAACTTTTAAAGTAGGCAACCCGTTTTTAAATTTTAGAGCTGGATTTTTTGACATCATAAATTCAAAAAGTTGCTTCCAAAAATTAAACTGCACACGCATAAAAAAATACTTCTTTAGCAGGTACATGAATTCTGAATTTTGCAATAGGTACAAAATCAAGGAAATAAATAAAGACTTTTATTTATTTACTTATTTATTTATTTATTTATTTATTTATTTATTTATTTATTTATTTATTTATTTATTTATTTATTTATTTATTTATTAAATAAAAAACTTGCACATCTATAGACTGAATTGCAACCCTAAAAATGCAAGTTATTCATTTTATTTCAGTACATATTAATTTGGAACAGGTTAAAATGGTTATAACTTATAAGTTATAAACTATTACAATATCATCTAATAGCTAATACAAGTGAGTCACACCTATATTGTAGTATATTAAATATTCATTAGTCATTTTTTTCCAAGTCGGGACCGGGTTTTCGGACCCTCTTTTTTTTTAAAAAAGTTCGGGTCCGCGGAGCCGGGTCCGGACCCGTCAGTTTTTTTTTTCGGGTCCGCGGAGACGGGTGCGGACCCGTCAATTTTTTTTTCGGGTCCGCGGACCCGGGTCCGAAAGACCCGCCCAAAATATACGGTTTTGGCCGGAACCGGGTCCGGGTCCGGGTCCGAACCCCTGGTATATTTTACCTGCATTGTAACATAACAATACCTGTTCTAGGCTAATGTATACCTATTGCAATTTAAAGGATTTATATATCTGCCTTAAGTATTAATTTTTTTACTTGCATTTTGTGAGGGTACAAAAGTGTCAAGGGTTGTATTCAGATGGCTCGTATCTCAAAAAAAAAAATTAATAATAATAAAAAATAAATAAAAAAATAAAAAATTGGAACTTTATGATGCTATTTAAAAGTTAATAGTAACAGCTACCTATGATAAAATTTTCAGAACCCGTGACCATCAGATATGAGAGAAAATTGTCATTGAAATTAACATAGGCTCTTATGGGACTAAAACTTCAAAACATCATAATTTAAAATCTAGCATGATAACCCCTCAATTTTTTTTTTTTTTTTTTTTTTTTTTTTTTTACATTTTTGAAGATACAATATTTTAATGTATCACTATGCAAAATTTCAGATTCTTCTTTCTTTACAATTTTTTAGCCAAATCCCGCAGTTCCTGATTTCCCGCCTTAAAGAACATAATATGATGATCCCATCCCATGATTATTTCTCTCTGTTTTGAGTACAATATACATGAACAGGATACATTTAACTACGTGCATTGATTTTTCTTAAAGGCGTAGAACACCTTGAACAAAAAAGTTGCGTAATATCCTAACAAACCTGAAAATCAAAGTTGATTTGGCCTGAGTCAATGATTTCTAATTTATTTTCCATTCAAAAAATGCTGCTGCCGGTCACTGACGTCACAGGTCGCCCCGTTTACTTGCGTGTGGACCAGGCGAGCTGTGACGTCAGTGACCGGCAGCAGCATTTTGTGAATGGAAAATAAATTAGAAATCAATGACTTCGGCCATCAACGTTGATTTTCAGGTTTGTTAGGATATTACGCAACTTTTTTGTTCAAGGTGTTCTACGCCTTTAAGATTTGTAAATCAATAGTCATATTTTAAGCTAAATTTGTAAATGAAGAGCTATTTTCCAAACCCTTCTATATTTCCATGGCAGTACGATGTTATAAGGTATAAGTATTAGCACAAGTTTGTTATTTATTGCTGGTAGGTATAACTTACGGATATTAAAAAAAAACAAATGTTGCAATTTAAAATACTAATCATAAATTATATAAACAAGCTTGCATCGTCTCTTTGACAACTTATTTTTACTTTTTTTTTAAAATTTAGTTATGTATAAATTAAGTTATAAAGTCCTTTCTTCAATGTAAAAATCAGGTAATAAAAAAAATTAATTTTTTTATTTAAGGGAGTATGTGACCAGCTAATATCTGACAATTTAAAAATATTCTAAATGGAGGTTATCGGTTCAAAAGATTACTATTATTATTATTTGATTTTTTTTAACACGTAAAAGTGTATACGTCTAGGATTTTTCATTTAAATTTTTCCGGAATCTGAGCAGTATAGTTTTCTCAAAAATTGCAAAAAAAAAAAAAAAAAAAAAAAAAAAAACGTGTTTTTCTCCATAAGCGTAATGTTAAATTAGGGGACCCTTGGCTTTCTCCGCGTTACCCCGCGCGCTACACCAATAAGTTTCATTTAAAATTAACGTGAATTAAAGAAAAAAAAATACTAAAAAGTTTAATTAAATCAAACAAATGTAAAGATGTCAAATATCTCAGTTATTTCACTAATGCTGTTCGTAAATCCTGTTCTTTGCCCCTAAAATGACAAACAGCTATGGTTAATCAATATAAATGCCATATTTTGGTACAAGAGAACAGGGTTTACGAACAGCATTGCTGTAAAGATAACATATAAATGTGAAATTTTAAATTTTAGTGCTAACTCGTAAGTCAAATTAATTTTTTTTTTAAGTCTCAATAAATCATATTGAAAAAAAGGAGTGAAAACAGTAGATATTTTTTAAATTAACTAAATATTTTCAGAAGATTAGAATATATTTTTGCTGGATATAAATTGCATATAAAAAACTATTGTGAAAATAAGGTTCCTCATATTACTAATGGCTGCCTCAAGTTAGTAACCTACTACCTTAAAGGGGAGTGACATTACAAAACGAAGACAGCAAAAACCTTGAATAACAAGAAATAAAGATTTAAAAAAAAATGTTGAGTATAATGAAAACAAGTTTGAAACAGAAAAGAAAAAAAAGTTAGAACATAAAAGTCACTCTCCTGTAGGCGCCAGTTGTCTTTAATCTTTTCTTTTTCTCAAAACTTTTATTTCAAGACAAAAGAATCTATTCACACAAATCTACATGGCGTTTTAAGGTAAAGTATAAAGAACAATACTTTTTATTTGCAAAAGTTAGCTAGTTTGTCTGTTACTTTCGCAACACCTGAATAAATAATATCAATTTATTTATTTCTTTATTTGTTTGTTTGTTTATTTATTTATTTATTTATTTATTTATTTATTTATTTATTTATTTATTTATTTGTTTGTTTGTTTATTATTTGTTGGTTTATTTATTTATGTGTTTATTTATTTGTTTATTTATTTATTTATTTATTTATTTATTTATTTATTTATTTATTTATTTGTTTGTTTGTTTTTTTATTTATTTGTTTATTTATTTATTTCCTGAATTTTTAAAGTACACCGACATTCATTCATACTTAAATATAATTTTTTAGAAAGGTCCATTCAGTTTTTTAGAGACTAGGAGAGAGAGAGAGAGAGAGAGAGAGAGAAAGCACATGCTCGCGACTTTGAGAGGGGCGTTTTACAAACGGATCGATAAAGTCTACTGACTGCTATGTAGTGTAGAATACATAAGTTTCCCCAGCGGCAATGCTTACAGCTGACACTTTTGCTACCCTCTCCTTTCCTACCCTTTTTCTTTGCACTTTTTTTTTATCTTCTTCTTCGTCGTCTTTTTTTCATCACCTCTTTTTCTTTTTTTCTTTTTTTTTAAACTGACATGTTCAATATTTAAGTGTTTCAAAAGTATACCAAGAAGTCAAAAAGACATTAGAAAGGGGCGACTTTTATTATTATTGTTATTTTTTACAAGTATTTTGTAAATATTTATTCTATTTGCATTGATTTAATTTTGTTAATTAAATTTTGATTACAGTTAAATTTTTAATAAGGGTTCTGTTTCGATTCTTTATTATTATTATTATTATCATTTGCAGATACTGTAGCTTCAATTCAAATCAAATAATTATGTTTCATTTTATTTAGTTTCAACTACTTACAGATTTTATATATTTTAGTATTCTTTTAAAGCCATAGACCACATAAAACAACATGTGCTTTATAATAAATAAACACGAAATGGGATCTTCAAAACTAATGACAATTTTTACCAGAATGTAAATGTAACCCCACGAGAGAGCGTGAAAATACTGTAAAATATGCAATTTGCGTAAAAATTCATGTTTATGACGTCAGAAACATGCAAAAATTAGTATGAAAATGTGGTGCGGGTTGCATAAATTGAATTTCCTGATTACTGCTACGGGGCTACTGTTGGGTTTTGAGACAAACTAATGTTATTTATGTAAATCCCATCAAGTGTTTTGTGATATAAATGCTTATGTTTTTCTCTGGTATATTCCTTTAAGAAGAAAAAAAAAACGTGTCCTGATGTGTTATAAGTTAAATTATATTTTTAAAAAAAAACGTATAAATTAAATTAAAAAAAAAAACTATAATAATATGAGCAAATGAAAACTCACTTGAGCGAGTACTCACTGACCATAAATATAGTTGTCTTTTGTTCGAAATCATAAATGTGTACGTATATAGAAACCACAACAAACGATAGCGTATATAACATACAATAATATTTAATGAGTTTCATCAAAATTGTGTGTTACATAATCATAATAGTTTCTCATTATAATCAAACATGAGTTCTAACTTTTTTTTTTTTTTTTTTTTTTTTTTTTTTTTTGTTACTACCAGTGAAGTGACATCATACAACTTAATGTATACAACACTTGGAATTTTGAAATTTAACATTGTAGTGATACAGAAAAACATCTGCCATCTTGGTATCAATATTTAACATGGGATATATAGGAAAATATGCTTAAAGCCATAGAACACATAAAACATCATGTGCTTTTTAATGAATAAACACGAAATGGGATCTTCAAAACTAATGACAATTTTTACTAGAATGTTAATGTAGCCCCACGAGAGAACGTGAAACTACTGTTCAGTATGCAATATGCGTGACTATTCATGTTTCTGACGTCAGAAACATGTAGATGTTAGTAAAAAAAAAGTTTGTGCGGGTTGCATGAATTGAAATTTTCTGATCACTGCTACGGAGCTACAGTTGGGTTTTGAGACAAACTAAAGTTATTTATGTAAGTCCCATCAAGTGTTTTGTGATATAAATGCTTATGTTTTCTTCTGGTCTATTCCTTTAAGGGTAGTGGTTACTGGCTGATATTTTAACTACCGCCACACTTTCACCAATGATTTTATTTCATTACTGATATTATTTATTTATCCGGAATTATAAAAATATGCCTTTTATATCAGATTGCGCATTTTTTGGGAGGCTTTAGAAAATGCCTAATAATTTATATAAATTTTTTAAAGTGACACAATAAAAAAGAATAATAAAAAAAAATCATGATGAGTGCGTCTAAAATCGTCTCTATATACAATATTATGCTAAAACACCATCATTCTACTTTATAAATTTTATAATCAGTATGTAACAACTGATAAATTGAAAAACCACACCTTAAAAATAATTTTCATATTATTAAATTTACAATGAAAGCTGTTTTCTAGCATACCAAATCTAAAATTATATAAATATAAAATATATATTATCATAATCAGTTCATTTTCTTTATTGATCATAATACCAATTGATACATATTAATTATAAAAATATTTATACAGGAATACAAAATATTTCAATAATAAATTTAAAAAATGAGCATAATACAGATAAACTTTCATACATCAGAATCTAAATTCTAAGCATTTAACATTTTAGTTAATTAAAGAAAAACTTTAAGTTACTTTTCAAATCATTAAATTTCCGACTCAAACGTTAGTCAACTTACATTTGACTAACAGCTGGACGTGTTTGTTGACCCCACTATTGTTAACCCATATATCCTTATCACGCAGTTTTGGGTTCGATTATCGTGAATACGATAACGATACTATAACGATAACAATATTCGATTATCGAAACGTTATAGATTAGCAATTTTATAAAAGTTATCGTTATCGTCAAATATTAACAAAAATTGGCGATATTATCGTCGCATCTATAACGATACTTTGTGCTCTAAAAATAAGAAAAAATACACTCAAAAGTAAGAAAAGTGCACAAAAAATTAGTAAATATTACTACAAATTTAAAAAGTATGTACATATAAATGAGGTGGTTAATCGTTATAGGTATACTGGTATAGTACAGTCATGAAGCAAGAATTTAAAATATTTTATTTCAATAAAAAATTGGATTATCATTTATAGTTATCGTTATCGAAAAATTATCGTTATCATTATAGTATCGTTATCGTGGGCGATATTTTTAAAAGTAACGATATCGTTATAGTGCGATGCTAGAATATAGTATCGTTATCGTTATAGAAATTTTGGGTATCGAACCCAAGTTGTGAATAGACCACAAGTTGTGAGTTTAGTTGTGAGTACGAATGCTTAATTTTTTTTTTCCCTGTATATCCTAAATGTTATGCAACAAGCTTGGTACAAAAACTATATACTCAAGCCACATTAATTATTCACAACATACATACAAATATATATTATATATATATATATATATATATATATATATATATATATATATATATATATATATATATATATATATATATATATATATATATATATATATATATATATATATATATATATATAATATATATATAGGAAAGTCAGTTGTATTGTAATTTTTGCACTTTTTTTACTTTTAATTACTGACTTAAACACGCAAGTATTTTTCCGACATAATAATTCTCGTGTAATTACGAAGTTGCGGGAGTAATAATGAACACTGGAAATTAAAAAACAAAAGAAGCAAAAATATTGTTGATCTTGGTGTAATTAAAATATGACCAACTTAACTTGTTTATATGAAAGAGAAATAAAATAAATGTATTGTTTCACAGAAAAAAAGAAGAAAAAAAACTTTTATTTTACACTAATGATTGTTTGTTTCCTCATACAATAGAATTGTGAAAATGTGCAATAAAAATTCTTTCTGTCTTTATATTATACTGTGTGTGTGTGTGTATATATATATATATATATATATATATATATATATATATATATATATATACACTGTATATAGGACATTTGATAGTACAACTCAAGCTTTTTTTTTTTTTTTTTTAGATAATGATTTTAAAAAATCTGACGAGTATATGGACTTATCGTAGCTTAAAATGAGCTAAAAGATAAAGGAATGCTGTAAACAAAATTAACTAAAAAAACAAAACATGTAATTATTGAGCTACTCTGTTTACATAGTTGCTTCTGCAAGTGAGTTTCTTTAACAATGATTGGTTGCCCCCAAAAAATCAGACACGCATTCCATGATCAACCATACATATAAACGTCGTAAAAAGGTAGTGATGTCATGATCAGGTGTTCTGAATAAAGGAAAAATATCAAAGCTGCCTCAATATTTGTGTGTAGTTTACAGAACGAACTCGTTAAGAAGCTTGTTCTGTAAAGTATAGTGAATATCATTAACAGTGATTGGCTGACCAATAAAATAAGACACATTCATTGGTTGATCTTGTTTTTTGAGCCGATAAAAGTGAGTCGCATTTAGAATGGAACTTTTTTTTTTTTTTTGTAAAGTTTCGTTCATTCTTATCAAGTTCAAAGTTCTATACGAAAAAATAACAATGATATGGATCAACCATATATTAAACGTAGTAAACAGTTAATGACGTCGTGATCAGGTGTTTTTAACAAAGGAATTTTTTTTGAAGCTGAATGAAGAGTTGTGTGTAGTTTTTAGAACGAGCTATAGTTTTATCTAAAGATCACAACTATAGGTTGACTGTGGCCTTAATAAATAGCCTGTAAAAACCGTATAGAAACTATAATATGTATTCTGATCAGTGTAATCATATCATATCAATTATGTACCTAACAAATATTGTGTTTTTAATAATAATAATTCTTTATTAGACCAAATATTTAAAATAAATATTGTTTTTTTTTTAATTATCAAAAATTGCCTTAATTGTTAGTTATTAAAATAACTATTCATTCTGCTAATATATTATTCTATATTTCAAATTATCAATATTAGTAATATAATATAGTTATGTCAAATTGCTTTAAAGCCATAGACCACATAAAACATGTGCTTTTTAATGATTTGAATAAACACCAAATGGGATCTTTAAGACTGATGATAATTTTTACCAGAATGTTTATGTAGCTCCACGAGAGAGCGTTAAAATACTGTAAAGTATGCAATTTGCGTGAAAATTCATGTTTATGACGTCAGAAAAATGCAAAAATTAGTATGAAAATGTTGTGCGGGTTGCATAAATCGAATTTTCTGATCACTGCTACGGGCCTACTGTTGGGTTTTGAGACAAACTAAAGCTATTAATGTAAATCCCATCCAGTTTTTGTGTGATATAAATGCTTGTTTTTTGCTGGTCTATTCTTTTAATAGTGAAGTAATTTTTTATTGTTGTTATTATTATAGTTATTTTTCATGTATCAATTATTATATACCTACATAATAATTATAATTTATAGGTGTTGGTATATACCTTAAATTTAAAAATAAAGAAAGAAATAGAAATAGTGTAAAATAGACCATTTCATTCAATGAAAAAATAATGATAATACAATTGAATGTAAATTTATTCACTGTGTATATCAAACATGAAAAAAATAATGGAATAATGTATGTTGCAATAGGTATTGATATACTCATACTGCAATGTTACTTATATGTAATGTAGGTAAAAGATGTTAATATATAGGTGTATTGCACCTACTATATAGGTGACATTCAATTAAATCAATAATTGTTCCAATTTAATATTTACGTAATGCGATTTACATGATTTTTTTATATGTCTGATATCACTTTTATTTTATTAATTTTTTTTTCATCCATTTGCACGGTTAAAAATACGTAATAATTATGCTATGTACCTCATTTTTAGCAAATCATTTAAACATAAATTATGCTAAATTGTACTTATATAATAATGTTTCATCATAGCATAAATATAGTTTTTCGTAACATAATTACTTATGCTGTTGAACTTTAGCATTAACACTAAAGTAACAAATGCATAAATTACTCAATTTTTTTTCCCGTTTTTAAAACAAAATAACTAAAAATTTAAATAATTAAATTGTCGTATGTTTAGCATGAATTCAACCTAGAAACTTTAAACTTAAAATTTCAACAAATTTTTTACAGTAAAATATATGTTTTTTGTTATTTTTTTTTTCTTGTACTTAAGTTGGAAAGAGGAATAGTTTTTATTTTTGCAGTTGATTTACTATATGGCATATAAAATGCTATAAAGCACATCTGTTTCAATAGAAATCAATATCAAAGTTACTGCTTACAATAAAATACAATTACATATTTTCATGAATACTGTATACAATTTTTACGTCTATTTTATAGACTTAAAACAATAAAACGTATTATAGTTTTTTTTTTACATAATGAGAAATACTTCAGTATTATATTTTTACAACTTGTAAAATAATTAATAATATACAATTATATATATAATATATATATATATATATATATATATATATATATATATATATATATATATATATATATATATATATATAACTTAACCAGATTTAGTACAGCCATAATATAAAGGAAAAACCATATACAAAATATGAGAATGCACATATAATAAATAATGAATAATATGTAAATTCCAATTAAATTCCTTATCAATTATAGCTCCCAGATAATTATATTTACTAACTTGTTCTACATATTCACAAGTACAATTAATACAAAAGTTATGCAGGTAATTATTATTATGAGCTACTAATTTAATTTTATGGATATTAGTTATATTATTGAAAATATGCATAACTTCATAACTTTCGTTTTTTTTTTTTTTTTTTTTTTTTTTTTTTTTTTTTTTTTTTTCCCTGTTTTGTATAATTTTCCTATTATGCAACCACTACAAAACAGAGTCAAAATCACTTACATCATAATATCACCGGTATTGGTAACAAGTTGAGAGTGGGTTTGAATTTTTTTTATAGTCCCTTGATGGTCAATATTCAAATATTTTTTTCGTTCACATTTCTAAAGTAGTCTTATAGGAAGTATCTGAAAGCTTTACAATAATGCCAAATTTGATTGTCAAATTCCGAAAAAAAGTCTGGAGATATGGGATTACATTATTATACACAAAAAGCATAATTTATGCTACATTTATGTTATTCTAGCATAATCAATGCTTAATTGGAACAACATAAATAATTATGCTGTAATACAATATAATATTTATTTTATGTAACATATTTATTATGCAGTATAGTATAAATTATGCTGTATTAAACAAATTGTTCTAAACATGAGCTAGCATAATTATTACTTATAGTTATTTTTGTTTGTGTATTATGACCCCTATATACTCTCATCAACAGTTAAATTAATATCAACTTTCTGAAAGTAACTACACAACATTTTTACATGGCAAAAAGACTCCATATTTTATACGTTATTTTAACAATTTACTGCAAAACTTTTTTGTTGTTGTTGCATAAAAGACTTCAAAATTAAAAGTAAAAACTATTGTGGATTTAATTGTTTGCATAATTGTTGTTAGTTATTCTCTCTCTCTCTCTCTCTCTCTCTCTCTCTCTCTCTCTCTCTCTCTCTCTCTCTCTACTCTCTTTAAGCAACCCATTGATAATTTATGCAAATAATTCAAAATCACTAACAAAGCTTCTACTTTTACTATGTTCTATAAAATGTTTTTTTTTAAACTAAACGTAATACAAATCCATCAATACTGTATATATATATATTTCTGGTAACCTCAATTTCAATATAAAAAATGTTACCTAGTAATTTAACTTAATTTCCACTTCAAATCTAGTATAATCTACTTAATCGATGAAGAGAGAAACATTTTTTTTAAGGTCAAAGCTTATTTTATTGACTTAGAAATTAAACGAGGTGAATAAGGAAGTAGTCATGATTAATTCATTTTGTTATCTTGTTTAAGATCAAAAGAAAGTCTATGACTAATAATTCACTTTTATCTTTAATTATATTGATCAAAAAAATAAAAGATTTAGTTCAAAGCTATTCATCATCTATTTTTTTATTTATGTGTAATTACTATGTAATTTTATTAATTATTATACTCTTATAAATAGCTTAATCGTATACGGAAAAATAGGTTTAATGTAGATTTAAAACTCTCTCTCTCTCTCTCTCTCTCTATCTCTCATGTCTGTCTATCTGTCTGTCTGTTTCTCTGTATCTCTATCTCTCTCTTCGTTCTTGCCAAATTTTAAAAGTGTGGAAAAAAAATATATTTTAAAACGCTTAATATTTGTAAGTTTTAGAGTTGCATGGTCGCTTGTTTTAAAAATTAAAAGGATGACATTATAATATTTTATAAAATTTCACGAAGTGTACCGTACAACTTGTATAGGGTGTATGCGGATGACGTCATATTTATTGCGCTTGGAGGCCATACTGGAGTAGTGCATAACACTGCTCAGCATAGGACAAACTTCATTTAAGCCAATTTTCTTTGGGAAATCGGTTAATTTTTTGTAATTATTTTTTTTTTCACATACTTGAGATACTAATTCAACATATTTACAGCATCAATGCTCTCAAAAATATTACATAGTGTTTTTAAACTGGCAAAATGATTTTTTTCCTATGCCACCCATGTTATTGAGTTATCCAACATGGCGTCGAATTTAACATGAATGCATAGACCCTATACAGCAATAATAAAAGACATATCAGAAACCAATTAAAAAGTTCAATGATTTATATTTCGCCATTCTAATAAAGTGCATGCATGTATTCATTTATTTATTGTAACGTTGTAAATATATAACAAATAACTGTTAATTATCATTCTTGTAAATGGGAATAATTATATTTGCAAATTTACAACAAATAAATAAATAAGTGAATTCACCATTTCACATTTCATCAAAGTATTTTTATTCTTTCACCAATTAATAAAAATGCGATGATTTTAAAAACTAAAGGTGCAAACAGATCATATTTATGTTAATTGTTGTTACTTTCCAAACAACTTTATATCCATTGTGAATTGTGTTAAGAAACTATACTGTATAATAAGGTTCACAGCGCCGTAACAAAACGTATATACTTGAATGTAAGTCCCTCATTTAAATAACACAGTGATCTTGAAAACGTAGATCTTCATGTAAGTGTTTTGTTTTCTGCTGGAATTGTGGACCATGGGTTACTTTTCATTTAATTCTATATAAATAATTATTAAGAATTTAATTTAAATCTTTCTATATTATATACAAGCAGATTTTTTATTTATTGAAATATATATATAAAAATATGCATATATGTAAAATTTATATAATCTTTACAATACCTGTAAATAACAACAAGCATGTTTAATAAAAATTCCTCTTTTTCATTGTGCATTCCTTTTTTTTTTTTTTTTTTTTTTTTTTAAAGAAAGAAAGGTAACAGAAAAAAGTTTTTATATAATAGAAAAAGTAGGATCTTTATGTATAAAAGATATTATCTTTCATGTAAAAATAATACACAATTGCATAAAAAGTTGCTAGAAGCAGTAATGAAATGTATGACTCTTTCAATGTTAAAAAAAAAAAAAAAAAAAAAAAAAAAAAAAAAAAAAGGAGTTCATATAGCATTTATACATAGCGTATTGTTCATACACACACACATATATATATATAGAATTAAATATGATGTAATACATATTGTTAGAAATTTTACTCGCTTCATGTCATTTTTGCGTTCATACTTCTACTTTAATCTCTTTCAACTTTATAAGCAAGAAAACCTTAAGGCATTTAAACAGAAAAAAAAACTTATAATATGTGGAAAATATTTATGCGTATACAAAATGCTTGATGCATATTTTATTAAATAAAATATATACATAGGACCACGTATGAAAATTTTTCACTTTCTTATATTTGTATACTCAACTTGAGAGCAATAAAAATAAATCTCAATTTTTAACATTTTACGTGTATTACATTTAATATGGAGAATAGCTTCGTTTTATATTTATATGTAAAAGGTATGTTAGTAATATATAATATTAATAAAACAGAAAAAAATTACATAATTTACATAAAAAAAGAAGAAAAAAATAATTTTAGTATACTGTATTACATCCATACATTTTTTTTATATACATTATACAATAATAATGAATTTATGAGTAGGAATAAATAGAGAAAATATTTGTATTAATTAAAAAAAAGAAAAAAGAAAAAAGAAGTATGTTTAACAAATAAAGTCTAAAAACGTGCAAGGTACAATTTTCACAATCTCACTATCACTAAATCTAATTTATTTGATACAATTAAAATTTTCTATGTAAAATTCCAGACTAATCTATATTATGTATATCCATAGTAAATAGATTACCATAAATACTTTAAGACACATTTATTAAGAATGACAGATGACCCTAATATACAGTATATATACACCCTATTATTATTTATAATTGAATTACAATTATATATAATGTATAGGTAGAACAAGACTTCAAGTATTCCATTAACGTTAAGTTCATTAACCAACATAGCATGCAAACCTACATTCAATATAATTAATATACTGTACATTACATATTGTACCAGCAGTATGTACATCTATATAATATAAACTTATGTTGCATTACAATATGCATTACAATCTCATAATCCTAATACGAATGAATGAGTTTTTGGTATGTGTACTACATATATGTACATCATTTAAGTAAAAGAATGTATTGGATGAATTCCAAAATCTTTTCTGTAAAAATATAATAATAAAAAGAGGGGAAAACATGAATAACGATACTATGATTTTTTTTTTTTTTTTTTTTTTTTTTTAAGATTATGAAATTTAATAGAGCATTTTAATATGGTTTTATATTTTACAATCCATTGCTTATATTTTATATCATACTAAAGTATATTATACTTATGATGATGATGTAATATACTTGTATTACAATTGAACATAAAATTTAATTTATTATAGTAATAATAACATGTATTTTAAACTGTATAAATATATGTAGAGAAACTAACATTAGAAACTTTATCATATTACTTTTTTTTTAAAAGTTATATTTTGTAAAGATATTAATCCAAGCAAATATTTTAAAATAATATTTTACGTAACACAAAAATACACAATCAATTTACTATCAGATCCTGAGATTGTTTTTTGTAATAACAAAATTATTTAATGAAATGCATTATACATACCAAATTACTAAACAAGCTCAATTTTTCTTCATTCATTCATTCATTCGTTCGTTCGTTCGTTCGTTCGTTCGTTCGTTCGTTCGTTCGTTCGTTCGTTCGTTCGTTCGTTCGTTCGTTCGTTCGTTCGTTCGTTCGTTCGTTCGTTCGTTCGTTCGTTCGTTCGTTCGTTCGTTCGTTCGTTCGTTCGTTCGTTCGTTCGTTCGTTCGTTCGTTCGTTCGTTCGTTCGTTCGTTCGTTCGTTCGTTCGTTCGTTCGTTCGTTCGTTCGTTCGTTCGTTCGTTCGTTCGTTCGTTCGTTCGTTCGTTCGTTCGTTCGTTCGTTCGTTCGTTCGTTCGTTCGTTCGTTCGTTCGTTCGTTCGTTCGTTCGTTCGTTCGTTCGTTCGTTCGTTCGTTCGTTCGTTCGTTCGTTCGTTCGTTCGTTCGTTCGTTCGTTCGTTCGTTCGTTCGTTCGTTCGTTCGTTCGTTCGTTCGTTCGTTCGTTCGTTCGTTCGTTCGTTCGTTCGTTCGTTCGTTCGTTCGTTCGTTCGTTCGTTCGTTCGTTCTTTCGTTAATTCATCTATATTATTATTATTTTAAACATGCAATTTCAAAAACTTACACTTAAATTCTATGAAGAAAACCTTTGATAATATTCATTAGTCATTGTCATTACTCTTATATTTAAATATTGTACCTAGATTTCACGTCCAGAAAATTGTTTTCAAAAACAGTTGTCGTCAGATTTATGGTTAATAACTTTTTTCTGTTGTGAAAGGTAATTTTTTTAATTAGATACTACACAATTAACGAAGCAAGTAACGGAACGCAACAGCCAATCACTAGCAGCTAGCAGCACGGGAAAAGGGAGAAAAAGCACTACTTTATTTTACCCTTTGTATTGCGTTTTTTTTTTTTTTTTTTTTTTTTTTACGTTTTTGTCGATAAACCTACTGCACCGATCAAGAAATCCTTAAATGAGCGCGCGATATTAAACACTTATTTTATGTGTTTTAACATGTAGCACAAAAAAAAAAAAAAAAAAAAAAAAAAAAGCTTTATAACTAGTCATTAAAACTCGTCAATTCCAGTCTAGATATAAATACTGATTTTCAAAAATATATATATTTTTTTTATCTGATACGTTTGTACGTATACAATATACTGTATACAGTATAGAAATGAAAATAATGGGATTAAAATGTAAATTTGTCTGGCTTTTTTTTCAACATTTTTTTTTATCAACTTCATTCATGGTTTTTAAGCTAGCAACAGCATGGAATTTATTATTTAATTTTTATCTCTGTTTACATTAAAATTTAAACAATTTGATAAAAAAGCGAGACAGAGAGAGAGAGAGAGAGAGAGAGAGAGAGAGAGAGAGAGAGAGAGAGAGAGAATATGTTGTTGAGTGTATGGTGCCAAAGGGAAAAAATTCATGAAATTATTTTGTTACAAATTTTTATATTATATGATAAATTTCTCTGCTTTTTACAAGAACTAATAAGATTATTTTCTGAAATATAGCACTCTTACACACAATATAGTGACATTTATTAACCTGTTTATATATATATATATAAAATATAATAATAATAATAATAAAGATTTTATTGAGCAAATATATTACAATACAAACATTGCACATAGTCAAAAAAGTTGCTCAACAGGAGATCAAAAAAGGCAAAGCCCATACAAAATTTGATATCCAAAAATAGAAAAGAGAAAGAGATAAATATAATGCAAAGATATATAACTAGATACTAGTTTTAAATTTAGATGAAGACAAATTTCTGACACTATTCTCCAACTTATTGTATAAATTCACACTGCGCGGGAAAAAAGAAGTATTGTAATATGCTGCTGAGACACGGGGAACAACATATTCAACACTATCTCCTCCACGCAACCTACTATGCCTCGTACGTATGGAGAGTCTAGCATCAGAGAATATTGGCATATTAACATCCCCCAAGAGACACTTATGCAAAAAAGTTACATCCTGACGATACAACACATCACTAATTGGGGGAATTTTACACATTAAATTGCGAGTTTTACCATTATGTTTATATATATATATATATATATATATATATATATATATATATATATATATATATAACCATTCAAATTTAGTGCAAACTGCAAATTATTGAATTAAACTGTAAAAATATATTATCACAATCGTGTATTCTGTACAACTGCATTGTATGCTCATTAGTAACAATAAAGTAAAATTTTATATCCCATGTAACATTCCTTGCAGTTACTACGTCATTATTTGAGTTACTATTGGCATTAGACATTTTGATGGTTACATAATCATAACAAAAAATGTTGTAAATGTTAAGAATTTTTTCATTCAAAGCCTTGCTCAATTGATTTGTTTGATCTGAGTTTAGTATTATACTAAAAAATATTGACAAATAGAAAATAACAAAATTAAAAAGGTAACAGCAGCAGCAGCAGAAAGTCATAATAAATATAGTAGTTTTTATATACAGTATATAAGTTTTTTGAAGTAGAACATGCAAGGGTAAGAATGACATGTTTTCTATTTTCAAAAGAATATACTTTACTTTTTATATATAGAAAATGATCAAAGACAATAATAAATGGAGAGTATATAAATACTGCAGTAGTATTGGACAAAATAACAACCCTTTAAAAATACCTCTTTTTTTTTTTTTACTTTAAAAGTAATTTAGGAAATGGGATGTTGTTAACTTTTCAGGACTTAAAGGAAGTCACTAGAGTATTTTCTGCACGAAATAGAGCCATCAAGAAAGTTAATATTGGTCTTAATATTATGATTTATATTATATTATACAACAAATTACAGTTCTAAAAAAAGAATAGTAAAAGAAATCGTTAGAATTATTTTGTTTTTATTTCTTTTTTCTTTGCTTATAATATAGCTATAATTATTATTGTGTATTTTTTATTATATGTTTATATATTATAGAAGAAAGGTAATTGAAAATATCAAAATAATTATTTGTAGCATTGTGGCTAGACAACAAATATTGTGGAAGATTATTTATTAAAAAAAAATTTAGATGTTACGTAGAAGAAGAAAAAGCACGCCAATATTTATTAAATAGATATTGGTTCTGTACCGAAGAAAGAAATTAACAAATATACATCTTGCATGCCATTTTTCATGGTCTTAAAGTTCTTTAGAAATCAAAAAATCATAACATTGGTGTATATAAATCTTCTTGAAAAATGCTCCTTCATATCAAAAATAATTTTGAAATTCAAATTTTATTTGAAGTAAGACGGTGACCATTACGCCGAAAGATGGTTCCCGTTTCTTTTGTATTTTTCAACAACCACCTCCGTTTTGACGTCGTGAAAAATACAAATGAAACGCAAACTGTCTTTTGGCGTAATGGTTGACGTACAGTACTGCGCGTATGTGTGTATACTATAGTAACTATAGAAAACGGAAGCGGATGTGAGCGAAATTGCTTAAAATCGGACTCAAAACAGTTGTTCCTTTATCAGTCAATAAAAATTTAAATAAATATATTTTTATTTTATTGTCTACATTTCGTTGAATATTATGTCTAATGTTATAACTTCAAAATCATAATATATTTTTTTATCAGTGCTTGCATAAGAAAACAACTTCTTTTGTTTTTTTTAAGCATAATAAAAGTAGCAATGAAAATGATAAAATAAAAAAATTAATGTATTTTATTAAAAATTTTATTATATATATATACACACATTAAAATACATTATAGTATTAACGAAATTGTTAAGAAATGAATTTAATTTAGAGGAAAAGACATCGGATATATATATAATATATTATTATATTATTATATTATATATATATATATATATATATATATTTAATATAAAAAAAACATGGAAATCCAGATAGTAGATTCTCTTAAGTCCTTAAATTTGTTCTACAGACTTTATCAGTAATCCTAGTTTATCGTATATATAAAATAGACGGGCATGGTAAAGCTTCATGTAAGGAACAAACCACTTTTTTTTCTTCTTTTTTTATTATGTTTTCTTACGATCTCAATATAGATTTAGATAATGTGTTTTGAATGTTAAAAAAATCGTCTCTATATTATAAATATTGCAACAGTTTTGACGAAACAATAGGGTGTATGCATATGCATTCATAGTAAAGTCAACGCCATGTTGGATCACTCAATAACATGGGTGGCATAGGAAAATAACTCATTTTGCCAGTTTCAAAACACTACTCAATATTTTTGAGAGCATTGATGCTGTGATGTAAATTTTATGTTGATTTTGTATCTCAAGTGTATGAGAAAAATAACAATAACAAAAATATTAATAGATTTTCCAAAGAAAATTGGCTTTAACGAAGCTTGTCCTATGCTCAGCAATGTTGTTCACTACTCCAGTATGGCCGCATTAAATATGACGTTATCCGCATACACCCTGTAACGTTACCAACTTATAAATAAAGATAAATGTATGATGTACGTAATTTTTGTTATATATTAACTTTGTTTTAACATTATCTATGCTTAAAAGGGTGGTTAGACAAGAAAAAATATGTTGGTTTTAAGGGCTGACTACACAATGTAATATTTTCAATGGTAATATATTTAAAGGCCTATAGACAAGCAGAAAACATTATATAGCATTTATATCACAAAACACTTGATAGGACTTACATTTAAATAACAATAGTTTGTCTCAAACCCCAACTGTAGCCCCGTAGCAGTGATCAGAAAATTTGAATTTATTCAACCAGCATAATATTTTCATACTATTTTTTGCCTGTTTCTAACGTCACAAAGAGAAATATTCACGCAGTTCAGTGACCGGCAGCGGCATTTTGTGAATGGAAAATAAATTAGAAATCAATGACTCCGGCCAAATCAACGTTGATTTTCAGGTTTGTTAGGATATTACACAACTTGTTTGTTCAAGGTGTTCTACGTCTTTAAGGTATTATGTAATGTTTATTATATTAGAAGAAAAGGAAATAAATGTAACAGAGAAATGAGAGAGATGAAATATGAGTTAATTAATGTTTTCTAAGAACTTCATCATAAATTTAAACTATTATATTATTTGTTATAATTTTGTCATTGAGAAATGGACTAACATTTTAATGGACATTTTCCACGCACATTTTCAATGTATTCACTATATATAATATCAAAACATTTGTCAACAGTGATTAATGCAGTCATCATTGTGTATGTAGGTTTTATTTTAATATTAGTATATACTTAAACCACGCAGCACATTATCTTCGCAAAAAAAAAAAAAAAAAAAAAAAAAAATGCAATTAAATCCAAATAACATAACATGTAATTTGTTGTCTTTTCTTTCCCATTTTATATCCTGTAACACGCAGAAGTGTTTATAAATACATAAAATAATACGACTTACATAATATAATATATATATATATATATATATATATATATATATATATATATATATATATTACTACGCATATAATTTTATTTTTCATTTCCTGTACATAATTGCACTCGGTCGCCATCTTTGAGGTGCTAAATATAATTATGCCAGCACAAACGATATTTTTTCAAACTTTTTTTTTTCTTTTTGATTTTACAAGATTATTAAGTTTTAAAGTTTAAGGAATAGAACAGAAAAAAAAATATAAGAATTTATATTACAAAACACTTGATAGGACTTACATAAATAACTTTAGTACCAGTGATCAAAAAATTTTGACTTATGCAACCTGCACAACATTTTTTTTTTTACTAATTTTTGCATGTTTCTGACGTCATAAACATGAATAATCACGCAAATAGCATATTTTACAGTATTTTCACGCTCTTTCGTGGGGCTACATTAACATTCTGGTAAAAATTGCCATCAGTTTTGAAGATCCCATTTTGTGTTTATTCATTAAAAAGCACATGTTGTTTTATGTGGTCTATGGCTTTCAGGAATGAAGGAGATCTATAATGATAGCTCAGCATAAAATAGTAACGTTCACTTTTTATTATTATCAGTTATCAAGTATATACACAGAAGAAAAACGATATTTTTCCTATAATGCTGGCCTATTTATGTACAGTTCTGCGCAGTATTTATCAGCAGCAAAAAAAAATTTTTAAATATTACTATAGCAGAGGCTTATTGAAAAGTATGCAATCCAGGAAATTTTAAAAAAATATTTTTTTTTTAATTTTTTTTTAATTTTTTTTTTTTTTTTACTGTATAATGGAACTATTGAGAAGATATGTAAACACACTTTTAATTTAAAAAGTGAAACATTTATTATAAAAAAAACATGGCAATTATTGTATATAAATGACAAGTCCATAATTTGAAATTCACATTGCGTTAACACAAGAGAGAATGAAAGTTATAATTTCATTCAATGACACTGAATGAAAACTTTTTTTCCCATCTTAAAATTCAGTTTCTGTAATGACATTGAAAATGTAAAGGAAAAACATGAATTTCCGTTCTATTTTTTTTTTTCTATATGGTTTAAATTTTTCATACTATTTTATACAACCCGTACCCACCCACAATATAGAGTGAGAGTATACTATATACCACCTCCCCGTAACGATCGATCGTTTTTCTTGCAAAAGGCTTGGCTGGCTTCAATAGTATATGCTATCTCTCTACTACTTACTACTATATAACTTCACTATACACAAACCCCATCAGGGTGGGGTCCACTTTTTCAATGTTGAAGGAGAAAGAAAAAAATATATAATATATATATAGTATCTGACAGGCAAGAGGATTATTAAAGGAGTACATTTTGCTACCTCAATTAGTTTTCTCTTTAGACCTTTATTTGATCCTCGCATAAATATTTTTGTCATATTATAATCTACAAAGACAACAATTTATTTTTGTTATAAATTTTGCTACAATCAGTGGCATAAATAAATAATCACTTCCACATTTATTATCTAAATATGACTTTATAGACCAGAGAAAAATATAAGCATTTACATCACAAAACGCTTAATGGGACTTACATAAATAACTTTAGTTTGTCTCAAAACTCAACTGTATCTCCGTAGTAGTGATCAGAAAATTTCGATTTATGCAACCTGCACAATTTCATACTAATTTTTGCATGTTTCTGACGTCATAAACATGAAAATAAATGCAAATTGCATACCTTACAGTATTTTCATGTTCTCTCGTGGGGCTACATTAACATTCTGTCAAAAATTGTCATCAGTTTTCAAAATCCCATTTCGTGTTTATTCATTAAAAATAACATGTTCTTTTATGTGGCCTATGGCTTTAATTTAAGATATCAAAAGTTAAATCATAACATTATACAATCATAATAAAATGAAGACCTATTAAATATTATACAAGTTTCCTAGAAACAAATGGGGAAACATTATTATTATTATATAAAATACATCGTATCATTTTTCATTTGAGATTACAATCATCACTCAAATGATTCGTACTTCAGTTACGAATCCTAACTTTTTTGAGCTCAACACTTATGAGTTATTATGGTCAGCTAAAATAATGCATTTTACCAAATTATTAACAATAGCTATTATAAGTTGTAGTTTTTTCAGTTTTTTTGGCTATTTTAGTTAGTAATTTGCTTAAATGATTATTTTAGCTGATCATAATAAGTTATAATAACTCATATCATAAGTGTTTATCTCAAATTCGTAACTGAAGTAATGCACTATTTTTTTGAGTGAATCTTCTTTAGTTATATATTTGAGAAAAAATCAAACATTGTAGCATTATTTTTTTATAATTCAAATTGTTTCAAAAAGATATAAATTTAACGTTATTTTCAATATTATTTAAGTATTTTAGGAAGAGAATCATGATTATATTGTATGTGTTTAATAGTATATTATGGATTCTTTTTATAGAAAGCTGATTTTTTTGAAGTTCATTTTGTTTCTATAGTATAATAAATAAATATTAATTATGCTAGCTAGTAACATACATATACGTATAGCAACATAAAAACAGTAAAACTATGTCATTTATCCTTTTAGTGTATGCTTATTATTTTAATCAATTTATTAATTTAGTTATAGAATAACTTTTTAGATTATGTCTACGATTTTAAGTTGTGAAAGTTTCTATTTTGCACGTTCCTGTACGAATAGAAACTTATACGAAATAATTATGCTATAGCGCATTTTCAGCAGTATTTGTTTATACAACATAATTTATGATTGTGTATTATGTTTAGTACATATGATTTTTTTTTATTTACCAAAAATTTGTAGGATGTTCTAATTTAGCAACATTTATGCCCATATGATAATGACTTAAAGGCATAGACCAAATAAAACAACTTGCGCTTTTTAATAAAAAAATGGGATCTTAAAAACTAATGACAAATTTTACCAGAATGTTAATGTAGCCCCTCGAGAGAGCGTGAAAATACTGTAAAGTATGCAATTTGCGTGACTATTCATGTTTCTGACGTCAAAAACATGCAAAAATTAGTATGATAATGGGGTGCGGGTTGCATAAATTGAAATTTTCTGATCACTGCTACGGAGCTACAGTTGGGTTTTGAGACAAACTAAAGTTATTTATGTATCATCAAGTGTTTTGTGATATAAGTGCTTATGTTTTCTTCTGGTATATTCCTTTAATGTAAGATAAATTACCCGTCATTTCATGTTTCTGTGTGCAAATTTTAATGTTATTTTTATTAGTATATAGGGAGGTGATTTAAAAACATCATTCTAAAATGATTTGAACAAATAATTTTAAGTCCTTTTAGTAATCTAAAATTATCGAATAAATTATTTTTAAGCAAATCAAGCTGTCTTAATAGATTACGTATTTAAAAAAGAAAAATTATATACTATAGGAATTAACTACAAAAAAAATTCTAATTACCTATAATCTCACCAAGTGAATTTTTGAAAACAATATTTTGAATAATGAATATAAATTGGATTTAAATTAAAATTGAATCATATTAATGGAAAGCAACTCCGAATTTCAATAATTTTAAATAATTATTTTTTTGCGGTAAAAAAAGTAAATTTTAATTATTTATAATTATTGATTTCAACTAAAAATTAATGAAAGAAGCATCACGAATGCAAAAGGAAATAACAACTAAGATTTAGAAGGGTTGAAAAATAAATTTATTTTTGGCTTATAAACTTTTTCTTTGGAAAAGAAATTAAAGACTGAAATTATTAAAAAGAAAATTAAAGTTTTAAAGTTTTGTAAAAGAAAGAAAGAAAGGAAGAAAAAAAAAAAAAAAAAAAAAGAGGAATGAAAATTTTATGACTTTCAAATTTTCAACATAAACATCATCAATATTTTTCCAAGCTTCAAAATTCATTACACTTTTAAAGAAATAACAAATTCTGTTTCAAAATTTCAAATTTCTCTTTCTGCATTACATGATTATAAAATTATGAGTATTCATTTTATTGTTACCTATTTTATAACTAACGGTGAAACAATATGTATGTGTGTGTGTGCGTGTATATATATATATATAATATAGTTCATGAAACTAAAAGAGCTGCGAAACTCAGTTGAAAAAAGTTCACGCAAAACACAATTTGATATAATGGTAGTTTCGAAATTTTAAACTGTTGCGTGTTATATGTATAGGAGAGAGAGAGAGAGAGAGAGAGAGAGAGAGAGAGAGAGAGAGAGAGAGAGAGAGAGAGAGAGAGAGAGAACAGATTTTTTTGATTTTTTTACTTTATTTTAGTTCTTTTGTAACTAAATATGAGAACTTTCTCAGCAGATAATTTTCATATGATGAGTATGAGTACTCACTTTAATACTTTAATATTCAATAAAATAGCTTATTTTCTCTTCTGCTATTTCAGTTTCATTATATGTAAATTTGTAAAGTGAAGCGAAATAAGTCAATTCCTTACACACAAAAATCACAGGATTTCATAATAACGTTTTTAAAATGTGATTTTAAACTTCAATTCAAAAAGTATTAAAGTTTTATACCTATGAGCGATTATTATTTTCTTTCTTTCTAACTTTTATATATTTTATATCTTTATTATTCTTTCTTTCTGTGATTTGTTGATATACCAAAATAAAGCATAATCAAAACAATGAAAAATATCAAAGAATATATCTCTCAATCTTTATATCTGATCAATACATAAACTAAAACATAATGTATATAACTAAGTATTTTATTTAATTAAATCCTAAGAGACATTCTATGTTGTTACAGATTCTTCTTCCCCCCTCCCCCTTTTTTTCAAGGACACCACACTTCAATTTTACGTTTATTTTATATATATGCATAGTCGCAGTAATATTGACAATCCATATTGAAGTGTAAGTAAGGGCTTTCAATCTTTTATATTTACATAAAACTAGCGTAGTTTTAGATTAAACATTCTCCCTCTCTCTCTCTCTCTCTCTATCTCTCTCTCGTCTCTGCATTTCTATTTCCTTTTTCCTTATTAAAAGTACATACTTTTAATTTACTATTTAGTTCATAATTATTAAATTTATAGTATTTTTTTAATTACGTACTAAAATGAGAAAATATTATTGAAATATTTACTTCCTTCCTTAAATATAATCAAAAAGATGACATCAATTTTCTTAGAAAAAAAAATTAAATCCCAAGATAGAAAACAAAAGTAATTTCATCATCATTTTCATAATAAAAATAGATAAACTTAAATTTTTTCGTTAATATTATAATAAAAATAAAAGGACAATCCCAAATCTCAAAAGTATTAGCCTGATTGTTATTCTATGGGTCATATTAATCAAGTTGAGGTCCCTTAAGAGTAAAAATAAAATAAAAAAAAATCGGTATTGTATTTTATATTATCATTGATCGTCATGACTCATGACCTTGTATGAATACTTTTAATGTTTAAAATTTTAGATCCTGGTAAATGTATAATGTTTAGTGTAAAGAATGAGCTCTAAATTTTTGAAAAATGTAGTAAAAGTACGTGAAGAGAAACATCAAACTGATGTCTCTCTCTCTCTCTCTCTTTCCATAGAGGAATAAAAAATAAAAGTTTAGACCATCTTCGCCTTTTTTTTTTTTTTTTTTTTTTTTTTTTTGCAATACAAAAAGTAAGTACAAGAGTAAAATTTTGATGCTTTTATTCAAAGTGCGTTTTCTTTTTCTTTCTTCTTCTTCTTCTTTTTTTTTTACCTCTTTTATCACTAAATAATTGAAAAATTGTTTATTTTGTTAATTGTAGGTTAAGGTTCAAAGTTCATGGTCTTTTCATATTGTATAATGCATCATTTATGTTATTAATTTATTATATATTTTTTTACTTGAATTTTTACTTTACTTTCATTCATATAAAACTTTTATAGTTTTTTTTTTTTTTTTTCATGCAAAATAGTTTTGTAAAATATTATAAAACTTTTCTCTTCATTCATTTATTTTTTTTTTTTTTTTGTAAAGGTAGATTTAGATTTACATTTTTTTTAATAATTCTTTCATGAATTTATTTTCATAAATATATATATATTTTTTAGTTTAATTGTCGAGGCTTTTATCTGCTAAAAGGAAGAAAAATAATAATAATAATAAAAAAGTAGATTAAACATAATTTTATATATATATTATATATATATGTGTGTGTATATATATGTGTGTGTGTGTGTGTTTGAAACTTCAAATGATATAGTTTTCCTTACTACACATAAGTGTAGTTCAGACTCCACGATATATATATATATATATATATATATATATATATATATATATATATATATATATATATATATATATATATATATATATATATATATATATATATATATATATATATATATATATATAAATATATATATACTACCGAGGGTCAAACGCAAGTGAGTTATGTAACAAAATGAAAATCACATCAACGGAAACCTAAAAATGCAATTTTAACGCATGCATGCGAAAAGAGAGACAAATAAGATAATAATAATAAGAAACATAATAATTATGTTAGTTTAATTTCAGCACAATTTGATCATAAAACCAAAGTATAAGTAGTTCTGATGTACAGAACACAAATTTGTTCTGAATCATAATTATTAACATATAATTTCCAAAAAAGCAAAATGTATGCCATATATGGCATATAATTTAATTATTTTATCAGTGCCATATAAAGTACTTAAAACTTTATAAATTAAAGTTTTCATAAGTTATATATATATATAGGGTACCTTATTTGTCACGTTCCCTAATTGCCATATTTTAATATTGTTGTTAAATATTTTTAAATTTTAATTTTTTTGATGCATGAAATTTCTGCTTCAAAAAAACACTCTTGATATTCTAGTATAGACGACGAGATGAATCAAATTTAAAAATTCTTGATTTTTTTAATTTTAACTTCATTTTAATATAATTAATAACAACACATAATATTTGTAAGAGAAGAAAATTTTTAAAAAGCAGTGAATACAACATTGTAAAAATGTGAAAAGATAAAAATATAAAATCAAAGGATATCAGAATGACATCTAGGACATTTATAGCGTAAAGTATAAATAACTAATTTAGTTTATTTTAAGAAGGCGAAATTTTTAAATGCCCCAGTTTAAGTATAATATACTTAAACTGGGGCATTTAAAAATGAATGATGAACCAAAGCGGTTAAAACTATACATATTATGTATAGTTTTAACCGCTTTGGTTCATCAGTGAATACTGAATACAACGACTTACGTTTGATTGAAAGGTGCATTAAAGAGCTTTTCGTAAATTTATTACACTAGAAAAAGCGATACAAGTATTTTTATACATTTTAAGTTCCTTTCCGTCTTTTTACAGTTTTAGATCCGGTCTCATTGTTTAGCGCAGTATAAATGTGTGTGTATCTACAGTATACATATAATATAATATATATATATATATATAATATATATATATATTATATATTATTATATATATATATATATATATATATATATATATATATATATATATATATATATATATATATATATATATATATATATATATATATATATATATATATATATATATATATATATATTATATGTATTTTATTTTAATATTTATATTCTTTTTTTTTTTACCACAAAAATAAAATCTCCAATATATATTTGTTTTATTTTTAAGGTTTCCTTTTATCTACGTAACACATTTGATATGTTTGTTTTTTTCTAAATAGTATACTTTTATCCAATACACAAATACGTGTCTAGAAAATAAATTGTATCAAAGTTTTTATCCATACTTTTCACAGATAAAGTTTAAGAAAACAAATTTTAACTAAAACTCTGGTGCAAAATGAAAAATATGAAAGAAAAAGTATAAAAATAGTAAAAAAAAAAAAAAAGTATACATGTATATATATATATATATATATATATATATATATATATATATATATATATATATATATATATATATATATATATATATATAATATATTGGAATGTGGTTATATTTTGACTATTATTGAAAGATACTAATTGATTTTTTTGAAAACTTAAAGTTTGGAGCTATTTTCGGCTGCCCAAAGCGAAAGTTATCTATGGTTTTCCTTCGTCATTCCAGGTAAATAACAGAGCTGTTCCTAATTTTTATGCTATATCTGCCTCCGTTTCAAACCTATAGTTTTCCACTTTTATCCCTATTATACTAATTAACCGTTATAGGACTTGAACTTGTCTAATGGCATAACTGGCATATTTGGGCGAAAAGCCTCTATTGTACTTTCCTCTTCCGACTGTGTCATTCTTCTGAGTTAACAGATCAGATATGTGCGGTTAATTAACAAAACAAAATATTTTGTTTCTGCTTAGGGTTACAAACGTCTCTTTTTAATTAAAACTATTAAAATAAAAATTAGTAATCACAAATAACGTATTCTTCAAACAAAAAAAGTATGCAAAAAGAAAAAAAAATTAAATTACACTCAATTTTATATACGATATAAACTAAGAATAGAATTTAAAAGTATAATATCAATTATATTACCTTGAACATTATAATTGAATTAAATATAATTGAATTAAATATTTTAATCACAACCAAGTTATATGTTGAATAATTAATTAATGCATATTTATAAATACATATAGAGAATGACAAAGATTAATTATACAATAAATTATGTGAATTGTTAAATGCATTACGTTTAGCTTATACACGTGGAAGAAATTATAATTAATTGTATTGATTTCTTCGTTTGATGTATTATTTATAATGTCAACTTTATGAATAAATAATATGCTAATTTTCTTCTAACTTATAATGTTATCATTTATCATGTTATAAAGTGAGTTGAAAGACTAAAAACAAATTTTATTACATATTCTATAAAATAGGACATCGTCCCTGAACCAAAAGATGTGAATTTTTAATTTTTTTTAATTCATTAGGTGTTTAATTAATTTTTGAAAGTCAAGAAGTAATGTCAAAGTTGGTAACTTTTTCCTAGATATGTCCACATGTATATACCGACCGTGACGTCATTTTTCAATTTTCAAAAATTAATTAAAAACACTCAATGAAAAAAATTTAAAATGCACTTTTCAATAAATTCAGGGCAATATTTTCTTTTCGAATATGAAATAAAATTACCCTTATATTACCCCTTTCTTATAGAAGTCCCTTCAATACTGATTGAGAAAAGATAATTTGCACGAATTAAAAGTATATTATATTGTTAGAGTTTCAAAAACAATCAAATATAATTGTTTTTAACTGCATGGGCCTAACTTCTTTTTTTTTTTTTTCTTTTTTTCTTTTTTTTTAATACATTATAATATTAAATTTCAATAAAATTTAATCTACGAAAAAATTGAGGAACTTTACATTAATCTTCCCATTTAAAGCTGTGAATTGTAATTGATAAATCTTAATACTAAAGGGTGGTTTCATTCATGTTAAAGTCGACGCCATAAGTGAGCGCTAAATAACATGGGCCAGTATGGGAAAGTGACTCATTTCGCTAGTTTAAAAATACTTCGCAATATTTTAGAGAGCATCGATGCACAGGTTGATTCAAGTATGCAAGAAAAATAATAATAACTAGAAATAATAGCTAATTTTCCAAAGAAAGTAGGCAAAAACTACGTTTGTCCTATGCTGAGCAATGTTATTCGTTGCTCAAGAAGAGCATCGAAAAGCATTCAGGATTATGTCATGAGCGCAAACCCTATATATACAACTTGCATCATAAAAGATTTTCAACAATGATATCTTTTTAAGGGTTTTCAAAATGGATCTTTAAAAACCTTCTACTTTCGCACAAAAATATATATTTTAATTACTTATTTATTGCCACAGTTAATACATACATTAGAAAAACATAAACAAAAATAATAATAAAATGTATTTGAATGTATTTGAAGTGTACATGCAGTGGCGTAGCCAGGATTTTGCAACGGGAGAAGCCCAGCCTATAGTGAGCATTGGGTAAAGAGAAAAAAAACTTTGCCAACGCTTTTGCAGACCTGACGCCTGACGGAAGGGGTCCGGACCCCCAAAATAATCCCTTGAATACGCCCCTACGTACATGCATGTCTCCACAAATGATAAAACAAAAATATTGGTATAGGTAGAAAGGATGAACAAGAAAGGCAGTCATTATACCACTACTATACAGCGTAAAAATTAAAAATTCAACATGTAGCAAATTATTAAAATATAAACTTTCTATACGACCTCTCTATCATGTATATTCTAGAACTACAATTTTAATCCGTAAGTTTCCTTTCGATTTTCAGCAATAAATTATTGTATAATATAATGTCTGTTCACGTATGGTGCAATAAAATTGATCGTGTTATCAAATTATTAAAATATAAACTTTCTATACGACCTCTCTCTCTCTCTCTCTCTCTCTCTCTCTCTCTCTCTCTCTACTTATATCAAGGCATAATGGCACCGAGCCCAAGGTGTAGTGGTTAGCGTTGCTGCCTACTGCTCGGGAGATCCACGGTTCGCTTCCCACCTGGGGAGGGCGTGGCTTATCCTGAGCAGTGGTGGCATTTACGCTGACTGCACGCGCTTTGGAGCATTCGGGAGATACTGTTCAGGTAACTGACCAGTATCGGCTGTCTTCTCCAAGGTTTCTATGGTTCCCTTGGACGGGTAGGTAAATACCGAGACAGTTCCCATTAGGCCACAGCCGCCAAACCTTCCCTTCAACCCTTCATCCTACCTCCTATCTCCCCCGTACTCGAATGCTATAGCATTCTGAGGAAATTGACAATTCCATAAATAACCTTCAACAAGTGCATTCAGTGCATCTTGATTGTAAGGAGAATGGAAGTATAGTGGCAAAAAAAAAAAAAAAAAAAAAAAAAAATAATAATATTATACTGCATAAATGTCATTCATTCGTTTTTTTTCCCTGTGCTTGATTACTTGTCAGTTGCAAATTTAAATGTTGCTGCTATTAAATTTCAAAACATACAATTCTAATAAATTTAAGTTCTGCATGTTTTTGTGCATATTTCAATTATTTTTCACAATGAAAAAAATGTTTTCAACTTTAACAATATGAATATTTTATGTAACATTTTTATTTTTTCCCCACGTATTTTCCCCCCTGTATAAATTACTCAACACTTAACACCATATACAATTGTAGCAATATTTTTTTTTCGCTTTACATACGACGTAGGCAGTCGTATCTAGGTCAATTTACTTTATTTTATAAAATATAATTATTTTTAAGCCTGTAATAAACACAATCTACACTCTCTTATTTGCCTTTGGGTTAAAAAAAGTGAATAACAAAATAGAATTCATTAAAATCAACGAACTGCAAAAAAAAAAATGCATTCATACAATTTTCAACTTTGAAAGTTAAAAATATATAGAATCATAACAAGTACTGTACCATTAGAATCAACATTTTTTATATGTAATGTTCATTTAGTTTTTAGTTCATTAAGTTGTTGTTGTTTTTTTTGTTTTTTTTTTGTTGATATCACACCTTGTTTTACATTTGCTTCTATAAAGTGATATAATTTTTTTTAATGATATTTATAACTGTTTTTATTATTATTTTTTTCTTGCTACGTAGTATTTCCCTCTTATTATAATTTTGTATGTAATCAAATAATTTCATAAATGATTTCTGTTGGGCTTAGGTGTAAGAGTGGGCCAGACATATTGTCAGGCTTAAACCTCGCCCTTTCAAAAATTTGTATTTTTTTTCTCTGTGCATTTTTTAGAATAAAGACGATTGTTTATTTATTTAAATACATCATACAATTATTTCGAGTTATTTAGCAATGAATAGTACGAGGAAAAAAAGTTATATACTAATAATAATAAGTAACTTTATTTAGGCGTTGTAAGGGCTTGACCTTGACAGTCCTATTTTACAAAACCTTGACCACAACATTATATGAGATAATTACATACATACAGTATAAGCAAAAAAAAGTAGATACTACGATGCGACAAATATTGTTAAAGCAATAAGACACTATAAATTTCAGAAATTTCAACAAAAGTATTTCTTTATGGTTCGTTCTATAAACTACACACAAAATTGAGCCAGTGTTCAGAACTTGTTTCTTTGTAAAGTATTTCTTTGTTAATAACATATGATCACGACGTCACTACGTATTCACGACGTGTATTTTACTTTTACTTACGATTTATTTAAGAAATAAAATTTTTGAAATACTTTTTTATAGTTGAAAGTTATTTTTATATTTTTCTGCATATAAAAACGTATCAAAAGTACTTGATTTGAGGAAAAATTTATGTATTTTGCTTGTTTAAGAATTTGACTTCCGACTTCCGAATAAAATGAGAAGGCGCATCATGTCATTCGGACACTCTCACCAGGCATGTACCGAGCTACAAGACTTGCCGTCTCACCTGTCGAACATTTGAGTCAGAAGTCAACTTTTTACACCAGCAAAAATCGTGATTTTTTCTTGAATCAAACATATTTGATACATTTTTACTAGTTAAAAAATAAATATAATAATATTCATATAATAAAATGTATGAAGGGAATTTTATAACTGAAATAAATCGTAAGTAAGAGTCAAAATACACGTCGTGAAGATGTAGTGACGTAGTGATCAGATGTTTTTAACAAAGGAAAAAAATTCGACGCTGGCTCTAGAGTTGTGTGTGGTTTATATAACGAACTTGTAATATAATTTAACCTTTTTTTTTCTTTTGCTTACTGTAGAAATATTCAGCATTAGATATAATAATAATATAATAATGTGTGAGTATCTCACATCAAGGCTAATAAGTATAAGATTCTTTATTGACTCAGGCAGTTCACAGTAACAACAAGCATTGGTCTTATTAAAAAAACTTAGGTTATATTAAATTTTCATATACAGTCGAAGAAATTTCATGTTATATTCTTGAAAATACGATAGAAATAAACATGCTTGCGTATGGGTAAATTTAAAAAAAAAAAAAAAAAAAAAAAAATCGACATCAAAGGTTCAAAGTTGTTTTTGAAGATTTGATTTCTATCATGTATATTCTAGAACTACAATTTTAATCCGTAAGTTTCCTTTCGATTTTCAGCAATAAATTATTGTATAATATAATGTCTGTTCACGTATGGTGCAATAAAATTGATCGTGTTATCATTTTGAAGTCTGTATTTATTATACATAAAGATATTATATATAGATATATATCTATAATAACTCATGCAATTACGCTTTTTTTTTATTAAAAAAACAAATTTAAACAAATTGGAACAGAATTAAAATTATTGCACTGTCAGAATTATTATTCCTTAAGGCTTCTTTTTTTATTGATTTATTTTCTATTTGTTTATTTTATTTATTATTAATTTTTCCTGAAATATGACAGTTTTACTCCGTTAAATGACATAATATAGCACAAAACTAGTCAAATTACTATAAATTATTATTTTTATTTGAAATTATCCAATTTTTAGTAGAATTATATATATGATCAAAGAGTTTTTTTTTTCTTTTGTATAAGCTTGCTTTAACACAAAAGGAAATTATGTAATATATAGTAAGGTAGTATTATAAAATTTTAATACAAAGATTATACCATACACATATTAATGATTTAATCATATTAAGTTAAGTGAATGAAAACAGAAAGGGAGGATTATATATATTATAATAATATTGAAATATCTGCTTTAAGATTTCCCTATATTGTATAGTTGTTGTTTTTGTCATGTATTTATTATGTAAAAATAAACGAAAAGGAAAATAGAACAAGCACATTATAATAATTACTATATTTTTATATATACAAAGAGAATAATATGAATATAAAAGGGAAATAATTTTTAAGAAATTATACAAAATGTATGTGTGTCTATATATAAATATAATGTGTCAAGGACAATGTTTATTCTTTTTTATTCTTTTTGAAATTAGTAAACAATTTTTAAGATACGCAATATTGGGAAAGATGAACTTTTAAACTAATAACCTTTTTCAACCCTCTTTCAACGCAGTACAATAAAAATTGAGCTTTCGTATTGTTTGAAAACTTAAAGATATTTATAGAATAACAAGTAAGGAGGAGTTAATTTTGTTAAAATTACTCTATTAAATTTATAAATATATAGAGTATAGTGTATTATTTTGTATTTAAATGAAGTTTTACCTTTTCCCATAAATAATGAATAGTGTAAATTTTAAAAAATCATCGTATATAACTAGCATGTAATAATATTTATACTAGCGAGCAATAAAGGGAAAAAAATCATATTAAACTGCTGTAATTAATAATTATTAATGTAAGTGGGTAGAACATAGCTTTATGTGTTTAATTTCAGCGAGGATTAGTAATATATATATATATATATATATATATATATATATATATATATACGCGTATAAAAACTTTTTAAACAATAAGTGTATATGTGCTGTGAAATCAGATTGGATTACACACAAACCGGCAGGGGAAATAGTCCGCAACACTCAGGTATTTATATTATGAAACCCTGTACGTCAAACTTCTCTTCAATATATATTATACAGTATTATATATATATATATAATATATATATATATATATATATATATATATATATATATATATATATATATATATATATATATATATATATATATATATATATATATATATATATATATATATATATCCCTCATAAATGATATAATCACTGCAAAATATATAAGATATGATATTCTGTCATCAGTCCTTAAAGTAGTGTTATAAACCTAAATAATATCCTTAGAAACCTGTTGAAAAGGATATTAAAAACTAAAACACCTTATTCTATCAGAATATTTTAATTCCAGCTGTAAAATCAATTAAATTAATGTGCTTATGTATATGAAACACTAAAATTTAAAACACGTATACTTATTGATATTATATTTTGTTTGATATGCCGTTAGGTGTAAATAGAAAAGACTGACGTGAGTTGAAATTTTTTTTCAATTAAATGTATTTTTTTTATATTGTATATTTATTTGTATGAACTGCCTGGGTCAATAAAGTTTCTTATTTCTTATAAGACCTTACTGTCAGCTTAATGTTCGCTATCACTCATTCTATAATTTTTCCTAAACTATCCGTCATGTTTTTTTTCTATCCATTTTTTTATAATCATTTTATTTTAATGTTGAACAAATCTCTTGGCTCACAATCTTTTTTTAAAATCTATTTTGAACAAAATTTTAACAATATCAGTTTTACCAAACTTTTTCTTTTCTTGTTATAAAATAGACCATCAATTGAACAGAACAACTAGAAAAGTTTTCTTACAAATAGATTAAACAGTGTATAAAATAAAATAAAAAATCTTAAAAACTTCTTGTAGTCTATCTGTTGCTCTAACTGAAAGCTTTTAGTATTGCAATGTAACAATCTTAAATGTCTTTTAAATTTTACATGATTTCTAAAAGCGCTTATAGCAATTAACGTTTAAAGCTTAAAACTTCCATTTGGCGATTTAAAACTTGTCTAATTTTCAAAACTTTTCTTCTTTCTCAAAAAATTTACCAACTTTTTTATTTTATTTTATTTATTTATTTATTTTTTTTTTTTTTTTGTATTTTATCTTTTTTAAGTAATACGATTTTTATTTGAAAGCAAAGAAGTTTTATACCCTATATACGTATACGTAAGTAAAATTTGTTTGTAAAACAAATCAACATGTTTTTCTTAGATTCTGTAATAAAATACATTTACTTTTGTTATCATTTTCATTCAAATAAAAACATAGGTATTATGTTATTTTTTCAGGTTCTAAGAAAAATCTTTTCCTTGAATTTTAAATCAGAAAACATAGTATATAAAAAAAGAAAAAAGTAGAAGTAGATCAGTTTGAGAAAAACAAATCAATAATTTATATATTATATAAGAAAATGATTGAAAGGGAAATTTATTCACTTTTAAATATCTTCTTCTATATCTGAATAGCAAAGTTTTTAATTAATAAATTTCCAATAATTAAAAGCAAGCAAAAGTCTTGATGTTTTTTCATTGTATATAACATTTATTTTAATCTTCATATAAATGAAAAGTATTATATTATAACGGTTTTGTATATATTCAAATTTAAATTAAATATTGTTTTAGAAGTGGTAGCAGATTAATATCTTATTAATTTAGTTCGCCATTATTTATTTTATGACATATAAACCAAGAGTTACAAACAGCTTGAAATCTTATATAAATATAATTACGAGTGAATCCCAAAAGTTAAGTAAATTGGTTGATATTATTTTATAAAAATGGTTATTTATTATTTTATATAGATTGAATTATTATTGCAAGCTGAATCGTTTAAAACATGTGTCTGGTTAATTTTTTACTGTTTTGAACTATTGTTTTTTTAATGTTAATGATTTTTGAGAACATCTCTCTTTTTTTTTATAATTTGGTTTTCCAATACTCAAAATTATAACTCTAAAACGTAGGCTAGATAAAAAAAAAAATTATGTAATTTTTTTTTTTTTGAAATTTTGCGTAATATTAATATGAAGCAAAAAATAATAATAAGATTTTGACATACCTACTACTAACTGAAGGGCAAGCGTAAACAATTGTAAATCTTAATTTATACATAATCAATAATGTTAATTTATTTGAATACATGGTGATTACTGATTACAAGTTATCACAACAAATTACATCGCAGCCCTTTTAAAATTGAACAGCAATATATATATATATATATATATATATATATATATATATATATATATATATATATATATATATATATATATATATATATATGCATGCAGAAAACTGCAGTTCTTGGCACAGCTAACAACGTGCGCAAAGTGCTTAGTTTGCAATCCCTCTTTTTACCACCTGCAGTTTCTATCAGATTATTGGTACTGGGTTATTCTCACCTTCATTGCACCTTGAATCAAGTAAGATTCCGGTGTTGGTGTTACAGAAGAAAGAAAGAAAAAAACTCATAATAATAAAATAAAAAAAGGAGTACAATAAGAGTGTATTTGAGCATTAAAATTAGCTCTGAGATGAATTTTGTTATCATTTAGAAAGGATCCCTAAAAGGCTTGTACAATTTACATTATTTAACTTTTTTTTTTCTTTCTTTCTTTTTTTTTTTTAATTATGATACCTAAATGATTAAAAAAAGTTTATGATAAAAAATAAATGACTATACAGATCTGACTTATATTAATAATATAAGCGTCATGATTGGTTCGATTACCATGATATGATCGGAAAAAGCGTCTTTCGTACTTTACTTTCAAGAACGCACTAATTTAGCATAGCTCCTACAATTTATGCAACCAGAGTCGTAGAAATGTGCAACTGGTTGCATAAATATTAAAGTTGTAGGCGCGATGTCTATAGGGCCCATAATATTAATATATTTATATTTTTTAACCTAAATGATACTTTATTGGAATTATTAAGTGAACTCCTGAAGAATGCATGTTATTTTTTATCAAACAATTAACAATTCCAATTAGAAAAAGCTTATTGTAAACGAGGCATTACACTTGTTATTCTAATTGTTTTTAATGCAACATATCAAATAACATTTATTACTTTACACAAAATCTTTAAGTCCATTTCCTATAAAATAAACATTAGGAATAATACTTAATATAATAGGAATGTACTTATTATTCAGTAAGAATTTGTAATGTTAATATTATATTTTGATAAATGCTACTTGAAAATTATAATATGTACTGTGGATAATCTAAATTATGAAACACTCTGACAAGTGAGTATTGTTAAAGAAAAATAGTCAGAGGACCATGTAAGTGGGTATGTACCTTTTTTGGCCTCTTAATAAAAACCAATTATTATTATTATTATTATAAACGTCTTTCTGCGACGAAAGTTACAATCTATTTTTAATTTTTCTCTATCTTATAAGATATTTTCATTTTTCTCTGCTATACCAATGAAAGAATACAAAAAAAAAAGATTTATTTATTTTTGTACCATAAAGCAATGAAACGTATTCGTTTGTTCAGTTGTTATAATAATGACAGCTTTTTCATCGTATAACATTGATTGTTTGTTTCCTTTTTTAACAATGAGATGAATAGAAAAAGTTTCCTCTCTCTCTCTCTCTCTCTCTCTCTCTCTCTCTCTCTCTCTCTCTCTCTCTGAATATATATATATATATATATATATATATATATATATATATATATATATATATATGAGGTCGTAACGTTCGATCCATTGATTATAGTCTCCAAGGCTCATACGATCCAAAAGTAGGAGGGGCGAAGGATTTCTAGGGTGGCGCAGGTAGGGATGTGGGCAGGTATTAAAGGTAAAAATACATACTTGGCAACTCAGCAAATTGGATCCTATGAGCAGTTGATTAAACGGGCAGGTTGTTTAATTTTGTTATTTTAATATCGATTTTTTTTTGTTATTATTAATTAATATTCAAATAAATTTAGTTTTGATACTCAAATTAAAAGAAATTTGAATATTTATTTTCATTAAATAATTATTTATAGACTTACATATAAAAAATAATAAATATTTTTAAATTTTAATAAAATAACCATCTTAATATTTATAACCATATTTATTACATAATAGCGCTAAAGTTTTGAAACGTTGATTTTTTTTTTTTTTTTTTTTTTTTTTTTAAGCTTTACAATCATAATTTAGTATTGTATTTTTTAATTCGTTAACTCTTGTAATTGAAATTTTAGAACACAATTCAAAGACTACGTCTAATCAAATTTGAATTATCCGATACTATATATTTATATCATTCTGTAAATTGTTTATAATATATTTATACTGTTATGTATTCAAAGAGGAGAAATTTGTAACAACATTTCTTGTACACGTATTATGTATTTAATAAATACATAAAAAATAAGTAACATTATATTATAACAGTAAAACCAAAACAATAAATAAATAGTCCCAAATTTTCTTTATAAGTTATTGACTGATTGTATCATTATTATTATTATTATTTTTCATCATGCAGTCTGATAATAGTGATAATCTTCTTAATGTTTATACTCATAATAATACTCCATAGTAAAGTAAAAGAGCCCTTTTTATGAAAATTGCCAGAAATTAAATTTAGATAAAGAATGTAAACTTAATTAATTAGGTATAATTGATTAGGCTGCATATATGCCATATATAGCATACCTAACAATTTTGGAGTTATAATGCTGCTTAGCAAAGTAGTTTATAAAAAAAGTTTTTTTTTTATCATACGGCGCAGATTTATATATTCTATTCTATAGCTATCATTTTTTTTTTTTTTAATTTTTTTTTTAGTATATGCTGCAGAAAACCAAATATAATATAATATTCTATAAAGAAATGTTTCAAAATTGGGGGAGTGGAAGAAGTTTATGTTATGCTATGATAATCCTTTTTTATTTTTTCTTATTTTTTTTTAGTTTAGTTTAAATTGTTAACCAAAATCAGACAATTTTATTTGTCCATCAATACATTGGTATATGGTACACACAGTACAGTACATTAATTATAAGATACAAATATGAGGATAATATACATAATAGAATTTATAATAGAATAATATATTATATTGAATACATTACCAAATACATAAAATAAAAATATTATCGTATGAAAGATAAAAGTCATAAGTTGCATAATATAAAATTATATCTAATATTGTCTGTATAATTAACATAATTATTTATCCTGTTCCCATTATGTATAACATTTAGGGACGATATAAATGCAGCATAAATTACGTTACAATTGTTCTTTTCACAACAAAAAATTGTGGGACAAATTATCCCAAAATAATTAACAACTTTATGAGATAACTATACTAGCCATGCAACATTCGAATCTTATTCGATCTTATTATAATATGATAAAAACAACATAACTTATGCATTATTAAATAATATTTACCCGGTAGAACATAAAAATATTCTGAACAGCATAAATGTTTATATAACATATTAAAATAGCAACACAGAGTAGATTTGCTAATTATGCCATATTATCGGTATATTTGTTTTATTTTGATATTATTACACACGGAAAGAATTAATTACGTAATTTATGCTTCTGCTGCATTTATATCATTATAGCGTATACGCTATCTATAGATAATGATAAAAAATTTAGAACAACATAAATAATTATGCGACATATATACGACATAATAATTATGGTTCGTATTTTACTTATTTAGAAGAACATCATACACTATGCTACTTGCAACAAATTGTGCTGAATATGGGCTTGCTCAATTATTACTTTTTTTTTTTTTTTTTTTTTTTTTTTTTTTTGCACAGCATAAACTATATAATATAAAAAAAACGATTAAACCACAAAACTTCCAAAATACGTATATATCTTATTATATTATCAACCGTAGAGCTTTCAGTCTTTATGTATACCATGTAATATGCAGTAATAATTTAAAATAAATTTTTTTAACTATGGGCAAAGTTAACATTGTCTTTAAGTGAAATGTGGCGATTCGTGCTTTATTGTTTAATTACGGTAAATTTGGACTTTTATAAATTTTACCTGAAAGTTCTATACGACAATAACGGGGCGCACCTATATTACGAGTATTTTGTGGTCATCAGTCTAACATTAGGGTGAATAACAATATCTTGCTGGATGACAATTTAAACTTGCCACTTATTATATTATGATCACCACTAAAATATATAGGAAAAATTGATATTACTTTATATTAAAAAATATGAATAAAATACTTCATTTAGGATTTTTTTTTTAAATAATTAAAAATTGACTAATCGCAAGCCAAATTAACCGGACGATTCGTTAAAAGGATCGAGGATTCGTGACTGACAATTCGAGAGATGACAATTTGCTAATGCGGATGGTTGGCGAACGGACAATTTGCAACAACGGACGATTTGCTACAGTGGACAAAATCTCTTATTACCTATATAACTGATTACTGATCAGCTATATAATTAAAAAAATGTTAATATAGGGATTAAAATTGAATTTATAAATTAACATTTTTACTATGCGCGTGTGTTTAATGAATAATGTTGAAATAGACAAATACAGTATATTGCAACAAAATGAGGCGATGCAATAACTAACAAAAAAAAAAAAAAAAAAAAGGGGTAATTTTATTTTATATTCTAAAAAAGAACTTCTTTTTGCATCAGTAGATATTCAAATTTCTAATTATCATTAAGTATTTTTAATTAATTTTGGAAAATTGAAAAATGACGTCACGGGTGGTATGTGGCCATAGGAAAAAGCTAACGCCTATCACGTCATTTCGTGACTTTCAAAAATTAATAAAAAAAAATTAATGAACTAAAAAATAAAAGTTTCGTATATAATATTGATTCAGGACAATATCCTCTCTTTTAAAATGCAACAAAATTATAATATACTCCATTTTTTTAGTGTTTCCTATGTAATGGTGTTTCTCATTATTTACATTACATTTTACATAACTTTAACAATGAACCACTTGCAATGAACGAACTATTTACAATAATTTTAAATATTCTTAATGCATTTCTTATATGGAAAAATCGTTTTCACTTATACGTTGCAACAAATAAAAAAAATCATAGCAAATCATCCATTCAAAATTTATATAAAAATTAAAAGTTAATTTTCATTTACTTTATTATGATAAACTTTATGATAGTATTAAACTTTATGATAATTTACAATTTTAATAGTTCGGGTGGTCAATCACTGATCACAAAATAGATATACGCTTTTACGAATTTTCTGCTGTTGCGAATAATTCGTTGTCTCAAATTGTCCGGTCGCGAATTTAATCCAGTAGCATACTAGCATATCATACATACGCATGTATCAAATAATTTGTTACTAACTGTCTGTCGCGAGTTTTCCATGTAGCGAGTCATCCTAGGTTCCAAAATTTAAAGTATTGACAGTTAATGCATATTTTATACTGCATGCTGTATGCGATTCATATTTAGATTTTTTTATTTTTTATTATTTGACCCTGCAATTTAAAACTATTCTCCATAAGAATCATAAATTTTGTACTGCTATTTCTTTTTCTGGAACCCCTTACGACTAATACAATTTTTTTTATCAGTATTATATTGTTAAGACGAAAGCTTGAAGATAATTATGTTAGTATATTATGAACTGCCTGTCAATAAGAAATTTTATTTCTTATTTATTAAAATTTGCATCCTATCATTTGCAAAGAACATAGTATATTTTTATATAATATAATATATTGGTGTACAGGCTTTCACGGTTAGATATATATATTTTATGTGAGTTTCTCTAATCTCAGTAATCCTGTTGGGATAACCGTCGCCGGTGTTGTTCTTCTCCTTGTTGTCTTCACGACGTTTCTCGTCTCACTTTGGTTGCATCGTCCGGCTTCCATGTACGTCCAACCTGGGACTCGAATCGTTGTGAAGACAACAAGGAGATAAAGAACACGCATCTCGGTTATCCCGACTGGTTCACTGAGCAACTATAACAGCCAGTATACTTTAAATTTTAAGCACATTTTCCAAGAAAAAAAATGCAATGCAATATTTATTTTAGCTTGTATAAAATATGCTATAATATGCTATATATTATGCTATAGAGTCCGGATTTTTAGTAAAATGCTTCTTTTCCTGTTCTACATATAATTTAATAATACTTGCAATCTTTGCGACTCTAAAAAAAAAAAAAAAAACTCATAGCAACCCTTTCCTTTCCTTTCCTTTCCTTCCCTTCCCTTCCTTTCCTTTCCTTTCCTTTCCTTTCCTTTCCTTTCCTTTCCTTTCCTTTCCTTTCCTTTCCTTTCCTTTCCTTTCCTTTCCTTTCCTTTCCTTTCCTTTCCTTTCCTTTCCTTTCCTTTCCTTTCCTTTCCTTTCCTTTCCTTTCCTTTCCTTTCCTTTCCTTTCCTTTCCTTTCCTTTCCTTTCCTTTCCTTTCCTTTCCATTCCTTTCCTTTCCTTTCCTTTCCTTTCCTTTCCTTTCCTTTCCTTTCCTTTCCTTTCCTTTCCTTTCCTTTCCTTTCCTTTCCTTTCCTTTCCTTTCCTTTCCATTCCTTGTTATTTTTTTTCTTCTTCTTCAAGTTTATGTTGTTGTTGTTGCCTAAAGCTTTTGTTGAACAAATATTTAAAAAATTAATATGCAAGCATCTCGGCAGTCTTGGGGTCGATTATCGAAAACACGATAACTATAGTTCGTTATAGATATAGTATAGAAAATAGATTAACACTTTTGCAAAAACTATCGTTATAGTTATATAGATTAATATTTATTACTACGATTATCGTCAATTTCGATAACGATACTTTTAAAAATTTACTCACTCAGAGAATGAAAAATAATAATAATGCATAAAATAAATGCATAAAAAGTGCATAAAAAACAAGAAAAAGAGAAAAACCAGGTACAGAGTATGATTATGAATAGCAGATACAGAATAATATCAACACCTGCTCACAGATAGTCAGTAGACAATACGCACAAAACTGTCTTCTATAATAAACATATTGTTTGGAAAATACTAAAAATAAATTTTCTAGGAATCACTTTATATAAAATATAAAACAAATACAGTTACATTTTTATAATCTTTGCCGAAATATATATTAAAAAGAAAAGAAATGAAAAAAAGAAGAAGAACGGCTTCTAGGATTAATATATTATACGTTTTCTTTTCATTGTTCAATTGCTTTTATATAGTATTTCCCCCCCCTTTTTTTTTTTTTTTTTTTTTTTTAAATAATAAGAATTACATTGCTCAAATCAATGAAATTTGCCGCGGCGCCAAGTTGATTGACATCCAGTTAGTATGTCTATAGTGTTTTTGTTATATTGCCTGAGTTTAAAGTAAAAAATTTAAATACACTATTGTATAGTATAAGTGTTGATATATATCTAAATGGATTTGCTATTATAGATTTATTTGTAATTATATTTCCTTAACAAAAATTGCAATAAAAAGTCTATAAAAGTTTTGAGTTTATATTAGAAGTAATTTTTAAGTCATAACATGTCTCTCCGCACCGATTCTGTTTTTATCTATTATACAAAGTTGCAAATATGCAAAGTATGTGATATAAAATCTTAAACGTACAGTACAACTTATCATGAGTGCAACTTTATCATTTTTATTACTATTCTATAATTAAAAAAAAAAAATACATTTATGATGTTACTAAAAATTTTGAAAAAATAGTATCGTTATCGTGAAATTATCGTTATAGTTTCAAAAAAAATAAAAAGTATCGATATCGTTATCATTATAGTGCGAGGTGTGAGGCTAGAATATAGTATCGTTATCGTTATAGAAATGTTGGGTATCGAACCCAAGACTGCATCTCGGAAATAAGTTTAATACTATCTTGGACTATATACGCCTCTTTGTGAGAAATCTAATATTTTTTTACCTCCATAGTTAAAAAATATTTCACATCTTTAATTTTTACTTTCAATTAACTTTTAATTTTTAGGTTAATTTTAAATTTTAGGTATAATGTTTTTTGAAAATACATTATTATAGGTATCAGTATAATAGGTATTTATTTAAATAAAATAATTTTAGCTTTGATTGGCACTTAAAATTAGAAAGCAACTTTGTTCAGAAACCATAGAAAATTGTTGCATTTCAATTTTATAGGCTTGGTATTTTTAAAAATTATTTGCATATTATATAATGTTTCTACCTACAATTAGAAAGAAAAACTCTGTTGAAGAACAAAAACCAAAGTGTTGCATATTTTAAATGTACAAGTTCTTTTTTTGATTACAAAGGGTTTTAAATTACCTGTTCTTTATGCAAATAGTAACTATATATTCAAAGTAAACTTATAATTTTTATAAAAAATGTAACCAATTTGTAACGCATTTTTACATAAAATGATTAATTAAACCCGATAAAATTTTATTTATTTACAGTATCTGCTTTTCAAATTATATTTTCTTATTTTGGGTTATGGAATTGCCCAAAATACTTATTAAAATGCTTGCAGCTAATTGAAAACAATAAAAAAATGGTACAAACAACAAAAAAACAATAATTTAATAAAGAATTTCATACTACGTTTGATACTGTCACTTTTTTAGTTGAAATGTAATACCGTCTGAATTAAATATTAAATAATTAAATATAAATAAAAATAAAAATTAAATAAATAAATATATAATATATGTCAGCAGAGTCCAAGGATTTTAGGATCCATTGAACAATGTTAAAAAATGTTTATAAAATGACCAATGACAACATTGACAACAGTATCCAATGGGCATAGGATCCAAATACATATTTTATTTTTTATATAAAACTAAAGTAAATAACTATAAATATGTTAACAGAGTCCAAGGATTTTAGGATCCAAAGGACAATGTTGCCAGACTTTTTACGTCAATCAACTGCTTTGCCCGCCCATAACCCCCACTCTTACTCAAGAGGGCGTATTTTGGATCCTATGCACGTTGGAGACTGGGATCGTTGGGTTCTATATTACAGGCTCATATATATATATATATATATATATATATATATATATATATATATATATATATAATATAATAAAGATCCAATTAAGATATATGAAAACTTGTTACATGATAAACATTGACAAATAATAATAGTTCATTATATATCGCATCTCCACAAATGACAAACATCGTTAAAATTAATAACGCTTGAACAAATAAGATGTTTCTTATAAACTTTATCATCTGTGCGGTAACAAAAAAATATATAGTAATGAAATAATGATATTGCGCAAAAGGTAATAATTATTATCTAAAAATAACTTTGTATTTGCTCATAATTACAAGAATTGATATTAATGCAGGTTGATTAATTATAATATTATACAAAGGGTTTTGCATTTCAGAAATAACGGTTATGACATCACTCACTCAGTATTGATAATCTAATAAATAAAACGTAAATAATATCACAATTAGGACCAAATAAGAAAAATAAATACTAGTCCTAAACTTTCGAAGTTAATATTTTTCATCTATGTCTTCTGACTGATTTTACGTTTTTTATCTTTCGATTATCTAACGCTCTACTAGTGGCGTCAGAACCCTTAATTCTACAATATTTTAAAAAAATTGTAACACTGAACAGACCATCCATGGAATAAACAAAAATAACAACAACGTGGACAAAACAACAACATGGACAAAAATAAATACGTAATAAATATGCTAGCTAATTTTCAGCAACATTTATGCATTACAACATTAATGCATAATAAATATTATGTTGCATTGCATAATTATTATTTTACACAGAATAATCATAAATGATATATTTCAAATTTGCAACATTTATGCTATAATGTCATAAATTACGTAATTTCTACTTTCCATAGTTGTATACATATATATTATATACATATATACATATATATATATATATATATATATATATATATATATATATATATATATATATATATATATATATATATATATATATATATATATATATATATATTATATACATATATACATATATATATATATATATATATATATATATATATATATATATATATATATATATATATATATATATATATATATATATATATATATATAAATGTAAAATGATTAGATACAGTACATCTAACATTATTTATTTAGAGTGGTATCTAAATAATTTGCTGGGAAGGGTTTTGCTGCAAATTTTTACTGTATATACTGTAGGGTATTATGGTATCAAAGATGAATATGAATCTGCACTTAATTAAAAAGAAGAGCTGTCAGAGAATCAAAACCTTCAGATTATGATGGTCACTTGTCATTAAATTTGGTATCATTTCATGGATATAATATACAGCTATATTAAACACACCTGATAAAAATTTCTGGTGAGTCAATTTTGAAATAAAAATATAAAAAATAGTAATAATAATAAATAAAAAAATATTGTTGAGACGTATCAACCTAAAAATGACAAACCAGCACCCCGCACATAACGGTCAAACCATGTATTCAAAATTTTTGCTTGCAAGATGACGTCATATAATTTTTACATACGGGTTCGTGTATATGTAAAGTTTTGTTGTGTAATAAGCTAACAGTGATGTTTACACTGATTATATGCTTACATTTTTTTTTTTTATCATTTACTTTTCTTTAATGAGCCCTCCCATAAATATTAAATTTTCATGTTCATGTTCCTTTTTTTTTTTTTTTTTTTTTTTTTTTTTTTTTTTTTTTTTTTTTTAGTAAATTTTAGTCATTTATCATAACCAGTAGTGTAGCCAGAATTTTGATACGGCAGGGTCCAGCCTATAGTGAGCATAAAAAGCCTAAATTAGAAAAGGGATACTTCCCGTAACCCATGCTTTGGGGATGGGACGGACTCTCCCCCCCATGAGTCCCATGAGAAATGAGTCCCATGAGGTTTGAAATGTTGTGCGTGTTTAATATCCATGACTCAATCTATATCATAACACTTGCTTACAGTGCAGATAATTCATATTTATCATAAAAAAGGTTCACTCTTTGAAAATAATATTTGTGCTTAAATACTGCTCGGTTGAAAGGTTTTATTTATTACAAAATAAGGAAAACAAAATTTGTTTCTGTTTTTAGATATAAATATTTAAATTATATTTATAATCAAGAAACATTGCACGACAAATTTTATACTTAGAATTATATATATATATATATATATATATATATATATATATATATATATATATATATATATATATATATATATATATATATATATATATATATATATATATATATATATACACACACCCTTTAAGGTTTCATAAAAGTAAATTTAAATATGTTATAATAAATTGTTTACAAAACCATAAAAGTGCGTGGTATAAAATTTTCTTCAGAGGTACGTATTATAAATTGATAATAAATTTAAAATTGTCAACAAATCCATAAAATTTATCATTACCAAGTTTATAAAAATAACCTATAAAATCTACACTACCATGGAATTTTAAAAACACAGGTCGCTTGGCATGCTATTCGAGTTATTGAGGATGCCACACGCTTACTTGAGGCTTCCGTTTCTACACTACACCCCCCCCCCCAAACCCCTCCCCTCTCAAGCCATGTCTGAGTTCAAACCCCCCAAGAGAAACTTGGTAAAAGAGATCGAGGCGGTGAACCAATCATTAAGTTACGCAACACCAAACACTCACCACGAAAAACCGGGAGGTAAACACGTAATTGCTACAAACATGAGACAAATCGTTCTCTCTCTCTCTCTCTCTCTCTCTCTCTCTCTCTCTCTCTCTCTCTCTCTCTCTCTTATATAATAAATCGATACAATATGTATATTACTATATATTTTAGCTAAGAAAAAGTCTAAAATCGATGTAAAAAAATTAACGCATTTTTTTAAAGAGCTTATTGTTTGATTAATTTATTGTTATATTTTTTTTCGTGTTTTTTCACACAATTTTTGTCAAATTTATATAAAGCAAGTATGTATTAAATACGATAACTACACTCGTAAAAAAAATTCATTCCATTCATGTTTTGTGTATCACATACATAATTTATGCATTAATTTGAGGCGCTATATAACTCAGAAAATATGCATGAGGTACCTTAAAAAATGCATTCAATGCATTATTATTAATATAGTGTAAAAGTAATTTTTATTTGTTTATTTTACGTTGAAATTATATATACGAGTAGCTTAAAATACTCAATTATATTATGTAATATAATAAGAAAGTTAAAAATACGTATTACGTACACAAAATATGGTAGAGACCCAATTGTTTGCGTGTTAATTTTTACGGGTTATTTAAATGAAAAATGTCAATTCTCAAAATTGTTGGTATTTTTAGAAATATTAATCTTAGAGCATTAAAATGATGTCACCAATCCTATATCCTGGTCTCTACTCTAATAATAAGTTTCATTATTTAACACATCTGCAAACAGTTGGATCTCGACCATAGTGCTTTTTTGACCTGAATTAATTAAATTAACGTTGTATTGTTTGTGTATTCTGTGCGTGCATGCATAAAACTTTTGTTTTTTTACGCTATAAATTATTAGCTTGCTATTTTATTGTACATTTAAAACATTAAATTATAAAAACCGTGTAAAAAAAATGATATACAGATATGCTTATTAAAATTATGTTGAAAAAGTAAACTTTTTACCCAAATATACATAAAATGTATATTTGTATATTATATATATTAAAAAGTTTTTAATGATTATGACATTTATGACATATCACACATAGTAAGATTCATATTGGAAAATTGATTTTTAAGAGAGAAAAATATAAGATACATGGTCCCATGAGGTTTGAAATGTTGTGCGTGTTTAATATCCATGACTCAATCTATTTGATGCGTTTATACGTTTGGTAAAGATTTTACCATGATAAATATCTACTTCTTATCTATATTTTTTTTATCAAAATATCATATAAGCATTAAGTAGTTATTTTTTTTGCAGTATTGTAAAACATACACGCAATGGAAATAAAATGCTTTTTAAGTACGTATCATGTCATAAGTCATATATATATATATATATATATATATATATATATATATATATATATATATATATATATATATATATATATATATATATATATATATATATATATATATACACGTATATTTAAGTGCTTATTATGTTATTAATTTAATGCAATACATCCATTAAAAATATTTTATTATGAACTCTTTTAAGAATAAGATTGAAATAGATGTTGAAAAGTTCATCTCTCTCTCTCTCTCTCTCTCTCTCTCTCTCTCTCTCTCTCTCTCTCTCTCTCTCTCTCTTAATTGATTGGATTTGGTGTTAAAAATCAAAATCAAATTTTCATGAGATTTGCAGTGAGAATTCTAAACTGTGTATTACATTCTACGGTTTCTTAAAATTAAGCTAAAAGAAATATATTTAAATATTGTTGTTGTTTTTGTACATTTTAAAAAACTTTTTAAATTTACAAGGAAGCTGGATATATTAAACTGAATATATTGAATATTATTGGAAGGTTTAATATTATATAACATAATGTATTATATAATATTTTGCAAGTTTTATTGTATAAACCTTTGCAAAATAAAATTTGGTAGTTTATGTGTTGTTCAACAAAAAAACATCTTGTAAATTTTTTGTTTGTATTGATTTAAAATAAATATAGAATACCCCATACTTAAATCAAGACATTTTAAATAAAATGTATAACGTATAGTAAAAATATGTAAGATAAATAAATAATAATATATTTTATATTTTTTTAACGTTTATATAAAACTATTAAATTTTATTATTATATTATAAATATATTTTTGCAATAAATTTGATCTATTATTTTGTATTTCAAATATAAATTAATATATCAAGGTAAACCAAATAAATCAAGATAGATACACAGAAAAAAAAAACTTCAAAAATTATTTGGGATATTTCTATAATACAGTATGTTTTGTATGTTTTTTTTTTATTTTATAAAGGAGTAGCCAGTACACCGATATGATCAAATATACTCAAATTGTGATAACTATGTTATAATATAACTTATGGTTGAACCTTTTACGCAATGGTACTTAAAGGCATAGAAAACATAAAATAACATGTTCTTTTTAATCATTAAACACATAATGGGATCTACAAAACTGATGATAATTTTTACCAGAATGTCAATGTGGCCCCACAGGAGAGCGTCAAAAAACTATAAAGTATGCAGTTTGTGTGAATATTTCTGTTTATGACGTCAGAAATAGGCAAAAATAGTATGAAAATGATGTGCGGGTTGCATAAATTGAAATTTTCTGATCACTGCTACAGTTGGGTTTTGAGACCAAATAATGTCATTTCTGTAAGTCCCATCATGTGTTTTGTAATTTAAATGCTAATTTGTTCATATTGTCTATGCCTTTAATACCAAGAGGAAACCAGAAATTTAAAAAATGTCAGGCGTCACCACCGCAGTCTCACCAATTGTTGTAAGTATGAAGTTGAAGTGTATGATTTTATAAAGTTTATTCTCTATATAGTAATGGAATCCATAATTATCATTTTAATTAATATCTAATTATAGATACTTCTTATATTAAAATGCTTATAATTATCACTATAACATCGGAGGATGCAATGTGTTAAGTTTGGGAACCTATATATAGTCATGTTATAAATTTTAGGTATTTTTTTAATTATTGATTTATAAACCATTTGGCTATTTAAATAAAGATCATCGTGCTATTAAACCTCCCGAAAATGCGATCTCAAAATTTTAATTATTAACTTGCAAAAGCCGTAACAGCGAGCCCAAACCTACGTCACAACTAAACTGGCTCTCACGCTAGTTTGGCGTTAGCTTGATTTTACTCTTATCTTGCATAATTTATTTTACTACGTATATGTAGCCGTAAAAACATTTTATAAATATATACGTAAAATATTACGTCAAGTAACGAGAGCAAGTATAAGAGTAACTCACACTTGCATCAAACTAGCGTGAGAGCAAGTTTACCTGTGACGTAGATTCGGGGTCGCTGTAACGGTTTTTGCTCTCAGCGCGTTAATAATTTAAATTTGAGATCGCGTTTTCGGTAGGCTTAGTAACACAATGAATACTATTTTTAAAAAAAAGTTATAGCTGACTACCCCTTATATGATAGAAAAATTTGCTACAAATTTTAAATATTTTATCAAATTGAATTTTATACTTTTTTTTTTTTTAATAAGTTATTATTTTACTTCATAAGTAAACATTTGCAGTACATTTGCAACGCTTTCGTAAAACAATATGCATATAATATTAAATATTACGTACTCGTATGTAGTAGCGAGTGTATTTATACAAAATATAATATAATAATATATGCACAATTACATTTACTGGATTAAAATAAAGCAGGCAGCACAAATTATACAAATTTACTTCATGCGAATAACATTTGAAACGCAAAGTTAAATTTTATAACAAGTTCTATTTTTTTTTCTTTTTTTAATTATTATTATTTTTTTTTTTTACTCAAAGTTGCAAGTACTTTATAGAACAAAAATACACATAAAAAGTTTTTCAACTTTTGTATTTATTTGTCCAACTACATTTTCTAATAATTAAAGGTTTAAAAAAAGTGGGTTTGTATGGCATTTAATCACTAATCAGTAATCACATCACACGTATGAAAGCATAAAAAGTATTGTGAAATATTTTCAATTGCTTTAATACTTAAACGCATAGATAACATGAAAACATTTTGCATTTACATCACATAACACTTGATGGGACTTATATAAATAACTTTAATTGGTTTCAAAACCCAACTGTAACGCCGTGTAGCAGTGATAAAAAATTTTCAATTTATGCAACCCGCACAACATTTTCATGCTAGTTTTTGACTGTTTCTGACATCATAAACAGAAATATTCACACAAATTTCATACTTTACAGTTTTTTAACGGTCTCTTGTGGGGCCACATTTACATTAAGGTAAAAATTATCATCAGTTTTGTAATTCCCATTTTGTGTTTCATGATTAAACATGAATCATGTTGTTTCATCTTTTCTATGCCTTTAAAGCACATGACCATCTTGACATGTTGTTTCATGACATGTTGTTTCATCTTTTCTATGCCTTTAAAGCACATGAAACAACATGACATGACATATTTATTTTAATTTTGACTTGTGATTTCTGTGCTTTAATTTTAAGGATTAAACACAAAATAGAATCTTAAAAACTGATGACAATTTTGAATGTATACAAAAATGCGTATAGAGAGCGTGATAATGCCGTAAAGTATATATTATGCTTTTTGCGTGACTATTTCTATTTCTGAGGTCAGAAACAGGCAAACATTAGTATGAAAATTTTGTGCAGGTTGCATAAGTCTGATCACTGCTACGGCAAAAACTCTTTGAAACAGAAACTATAGGGTGTGTACGCATGACGTCATTCTGACTTGTGAGTGCTTTTCGATGCTCTTCTTGAGCAATGAATAACATTGCTAAGCATAGGACAAACGTAGTTTTTGGCTATTTTCTTTAGAAAATTAGCTATTTTTCAGCAATTAATATTTTTCTTGCATACTTGAGACTTGAGGTACTAATGCACCCGGTTAACAGCATCAATGCTCTTAAATAAATTTCAAAGTATTTTTAAACTAGCAAAATATGCAATTTTCCTATACCGGCCAATGTTATTTATTGTACTCACTTATGACGTCAACTTTAACATGAATGAAACCACCCTATAGCAGTTGGGTTTGAGACAACCTAATATTATTTATGTAAGTCCCATCAAGTTTTTTGTAATGCTAATGTTTTCTTCTGGTGTTTTAATAATAATAAAATTTGGTTTCATAAAATTTTAAAACAATAAAATAATAATAATGTTTCAGAACTCCTTGCATTGTCATCTTTTTTAACAAAATTTAACCCAATTTGAATATTTAAAAACAATAATTTTCATTGCTGATGTGAACCAGAGCTTTATGTATATTAATATATAAATTCATGAAACAAAAACAACAACACAAATTATTAGAAACAATATAAATACTGTATAAACAGTATGTATAAGCTTATTATTACAATGAAAATAAACGTACGCAAATTAATGATACATCTTTTTTTTTTTTTTTTTTTTTTTTATTAATTAAAAAAATAACGCATTGAATAAATTAAACAATATATGAAATGTGAAAAAGTGAGATATAATTTTAATAGTATCAAAACGTTATATTTATTTATTTTTTTAATATATATTAAGAGTATGACACTTATTGTTTTTCTAAAAAAAAAAAAAAAAAAAAAAAAAGTTATATAACGTAGTGTTACATTTATCACCACATACTGCGGCGAGATAAATGGTATGAGAATTGAAAACAAAATGTGTGTTACAATAACAACAAAAAGTTAATGATAAAGTGCTATTTATTTAGCAAAACTTTAATATATATATATATATATAATATGCTAGATTATTCTACTTACAAAATATTTATCTACAACAATTATACTGCACTGCACAACTCTATGATTTTTTAAAGGCTGCTTTGACTAAAAGTTGTGAAGGAAAAAATTCTCAATTTTTGGAATATAAGTACAATTTAAATGTGAAAAATGAGTGAGGGGAAAATCACTATAATATATTTTTATTTGTTTATTTATTTGTTGTTTTTCTCCTGCACTTTTATAACTTATTCTGGAGTTTTTAATCATTGGTAATCATTAAAAGAAAGTTTTGTCACTGCCTGAATTTATTTTATTATTTAGCCCACATACAATATTTACATAAGGAGATAAATATGACATGTACACTATCGGTCACAGTAAATTCAACATAAAAAACGATGCTGCTTTAAAAAAAAAAGGGTAGAAATACATTGTCAGGTAAGAGCAGCGTTGTCAAATATCTAAAAATCATGAATGAATTCTTTAGGAATCGTCTTTAATGTTGGGTTTAGTCGATCCAGGATCCAGGGGGCCTCGCCTTTAGTCAGTGTACAGTCATATATTTGTAAAATGCAGATATAAGTGATGGGCAAAGAATTCATGCTCTACCACCCTTTGGCAACATTTCAGTGAGTTTTGACACTCGTGTGGCATACATTTTTTTTAAATTAAAATATATTATATTATATTATATTAATAAAATAATAAAAAAAAAAAACAATAAAATTTTAAGCCAGTCAAGAAGAGATACGAGCCTTATTCTATAATTACAATCCTTAAAATCAACAGAGCTAATCGATATTTTTTTCTTCTAAATTTATGTATACGCTCGTGCTTTGTAAGCAATAAGTCAATAACACCCAAAAATAAAATAAAAGACTTTTTTTTTTTTTTTTTTTTTTTTGCAAGAATATATTATACTTTAAATTAGCACTTATAATTTTATATTTTCCACACGAAATGATATTTTAATTGCTTATATCACAGATTACAAGATCCCTATATCTATAGATGCTATATAATAAATGCGGTCTATTATTTTCATATTTGTTCCCATGGTATCCGTAAACTTATTTTATTATAACAGTTAAAAATGAAAATAAATTACTAGACATATAAAACACGTTAACACCCTTCAAAAGTCACAAGTAACAAACTTTTTCTCCATCCATTCAAAAAGTTATAAACATCAATGATATTTTAGTACCACGCCCTTTGATACTTGATTCATCCAATCAGAATTATAATATAATATCACGTGGTATAGTTTTCTTACGTATGTGTGTATATACAGTATATTATGTATGTTTGTATGCATGTGTATAGACTTTAATATTATTAAAGAAAAAGGATAAAATGATATTAAAGTTTCCTCATAGTTTTCAGATTTAAAGCACGTTCAGGGATATAATTTTTACTTTTTTTTACTTACATATTTTATATTAGGCAGTATTATATACAGTATGAAAAAAATGTATGTCATCAAATTTTTCCTTCTCTATTATTATACTATGCAAAAGTTAATTAAAATTACAATTTTTATTATATGTGTTTTCCTTGTAATTATATATACAAACATCGTATATAAGTCAATTTATGTTCTATTCATATATAATATAAAAATTTAACTTTGATTTACACGGAAAAGGAAACATATTTATCTTTAAGAAGAAAAAACTTGTGCGAGCAAAAAAGTTTTTATTGCTTTTTAAAACTAAATTATAGAAAATTTCGATTCTCTATACAAAAATTTTAAATACAAAGTTTAGTCATTTTTAGCCTTTTTAAAACATATTTAATATTAATGAAATAATCAATATTTTAATATTTGGCCTCCCTTATATGATACTTTCTCAATTTTGTGGGTATTTTACAAAATATACTTATTATATTATGTATTAAAAGTACAATAGCGGGCAAATTTGATTACAAATACAATTTAAAGTCATAGACAACATGAAACAACATGTTCTTGTTAATGATCAAATATAAAATGAGATCTACAAAACTGATGACAACTTTTACTAGTTTTTAAATAAGTTTCAAATTTTTTGATCACTGCTACGGCACTTTATTTGGAATTTGAGACAGGCTAATTTTATTAGATATATAAGATATTATTGCGTTCCATGCCTTTACAGAGAAGAACAAGTCAAGTTAAAACACAATTAAATATTATCATGTTTATTAAGTGTTTTGTGATATAAATGCTTATGTTTTCTTCTTGTCTATGCCTTTAAACAAAACCTTTCAACTTTATTATTATTATTATTTATATCGTATTTTAATACATTTTTATGAATATACAATATACATTATTATATATATTATTTTTATAAATACGGAAGAAACATGAAGTAAAAAAGAAAAAAAATTGGTGCATGATTTTGTTTTACACTTGTTTTAAAAGAATGAAGTATTCGTATTCATACTTGAAAAAACAGTATATAATAGAACCAAAGAAGCAAAAAGACATAGGCCAGGAAAAAAATTATGACTGTGAGTTCACTTCATTTTTTATTATTTTAATATAATCTTATAGGGTGTATGTGGATGACGTCATATTTATTGCGCTTGGAGTAGTGAATAATATTGCTCAGCATAGGACAAACTTCATTTAAGCCAATTTTCTTTGGAAAATCGGTTAATTTTTTGTTATTGTTATTTTTCTCACATATACTTGAGATACTAATTCAACATATTTACAACATCAATGCTTTCAAAAATATTGCATAGTGGTTTTAAACTGGCAAAATGATTTTTTTTTCCTGTGACTTTTTAATTTTATTCGTTTCCAAAATCAGAGTAAAATAAAAGACACATTGATTTTTATTATAATATTCACTCTGGCTTTACATTATGTATAAATTATTTTTGCCTTCTAATCTAATATATAATATGTTATAATACAATACTTAATTGCAGAAAAGTTCATAGTTCAGTATTATAACATATTGTGTCAGCGCCTACATTTTATGCAACTATAGTGTCAGGAAAGTTCAACGGGTTGCATATATTCAAAAGCTCCAGGCGCTTTTACAATGCAGTAAAATGTCAATTTCATGGAACTGATTTACAATTTTTTTTCCTTTATTAATACTGACTTTTCTTGCTACAGAAATTATTAAAATAGTAATAATATTTTTTTTATTTATTTTTTTAATCACATACGATCATATTTATAATCCATAAAATGTTCCATCCTATTAAATATATTTTATATTCGTTAAAAGCAAGTTGCAATAATAATGAAATTTAGTTTGATAGAGAATGAAAATATTACATTAAAAAAAATGATAAGTGCTTTTAAAAAAATATATACTTGAAAGATTGACATTTTTTTTTCAATGACGTCAAAAGAAGGTAAAGGATGCGAGAGAGAGAGAGAGAGAGAGAGAGAGAGAGAGAGAGAGAGAGAGAGAGAGAATACTGTACATATACTTGAATATATAAACGTTGAAATGCAAAGTCAAAATATGAAAATAAGTAGTGCAGGGATAAAAATATTTTTCCTTGTTGACGTTTTAGACAATGAAAATTTTGACCAAAACGTGTGTGGTGACGGCTTCTGACGTCAAGATATATAAACAAACATAAAAGTAAAATTTACATAGAGTAAACTTTTCTTTGGAAAATATTAAGAATTGACAATATATATATGATAAGAAAAATATATTGAATAATTTATGTTAAAATAGTTTTATAAAATATTGCCAATACAATTTTATTTGGAAGTTAAAATGTTATTGTATTTTTATAAAGTATTATTATGCCCATTACTCTGATGAAAAATTTATTTGCTTTTGAATTTGACACGTATAATAGTTTACAGTAACATTATCCTTATTTACTTAAGGGAGTAGGGTACTAACCTTATATCTAAAAAACTAGAAGTGTTTTGGGTCTAAATTTGGTGTCATTTTGTAGCTAAGGGTCACATCTAGCCGTGATAAAAATTTTATGATGTTTGACCATCCCGATAAAAAGAAGAAGAAAATATTAAAATTAACATTGGGCCTTATGGGCTTAAAATTTCAAAAAATCATATAAAATTAATTTGCACAGTGAGCCCCAAAATTTTTATATATTTGAAATTCTCTCTAGCTGAAGTATCATTGTGCAAAATTTCAGATTTTTTTGACGTGAAAAGTTTGAGTCTAATGGCCGACGTCGGTACCCTACTACCTTAATTAGTATCTTTATACAGTATTTAAATATTTTAAATAGTAAATTCATAATTGGGAATAAAATTTCTATAGTTTTAACTTACTTTAATGATTAAGTTTTTACTTGGTATTTTCTTGTATGGAGAAAAAAAAATAAAAAACTTTGCAAAAAGAGGTCTACAAACTCAGAGGAATAAAGCAACCATAACTCATCTGGTTAGTTTTTTTCTTCTCAATATTGAAATTTAATACACCCTGATTCTCAAAGGTTTTGTTTTTCCTGAACTTCTAAAGGTATCAATTGGATGAAAAAGTTGTAAAATAACCAAATTGCTTGAAATTCAGGAAAGTAAAATAACTGGGAAACTCCCGCGGTAAGATAGACTAAAAATTTCAGTATTGAGAAAAAAAAATCTAACTTGAGTTATAGTGTGCGTCATTTCCCCATGAGATAGAGACACAAAGTCATCTGCTATAGCACTTTTTTAATATTTGTTTGTTGGTCTCTCACGTTTTGCTAATTTTCCCATAAAACCTCCTGTTTGCAAGTCTTATTCTATTGATTCTTTAATGAAAATTTAATTTATATAATTTAAAAGTCAACACAATAAAATTACATCTCTATGGTGTGATTTTTGTATTCAATGGACAACGCTGTTCGTAAACCATGTTTTCTGCTACAAAAATGACGATCAACTATGGTTATTCATTTGTAATGCGCATTTTTTGTTGCATTGTTAGGGTTGACGATTGACGAACAACACTAATGTCGGTGTGGGACCATGCTTTTTTTTTTTTTTTTCTCTCTTTCTTTTCCCAATAGGTCAATAGTATATTTTACATACTTTTATGTGATATATTTATATTAATCTTCATATTGCGATATTGCGATATTGTATATAATATACGATTTACAATAAAACTTTAAAAACACATGTATCTTACGATATAATTATAATATACCTTGTGAATATATTTAAAAGTTTTAGTAAAAATTGGATATTATGTTTAATATTATATTGCGTCTTTAGAATATAATGTCACAATATCTATACATAAGCTTACTATATATAGTACTGTATGTATGTACTTTGTACATACAAGAAGAAGGGGTATATATGCAGTATGCATATAGGAAAAAAGCTCTTTATATATACATATGGGTCTCTTCGTCTATCAGTGACCTATATCTGTCCAGTAAATGTATGTATGCACTATAATATACTATATATATATGTATAACATATATTATATACTATAAATATTATAATATGTATAGAATATCTTAGGATAGGAATAGGAAAAAGTTTTTAAAGAATTTAATATTATAAATATATTCATAATATAGCAGTATGAATAATGTAGCAAAATATACAACTGCGAAATCAAAAGTAAAAGTTTTATAATATGATACATTTATAATGGACATTATTGGGTTATAGAGGCACACTGAAACTTTTATATATAAATAAATATACATAGAAAAAAATAAAATTTATAAGATTACCCGAGTGATTCGTTTTCGCCGACAATTTGCGGATGGTATCGCGGCAACCCAACTCGGATAACACCCCAACTTTTCCATGCGATGGGACAGGTTATCCGATGTTTGTCGTGTTTAAAACTTTGATGTTTGTAGATGCCGCTTTTAGCATAATTAATGCAATTCTACTTCTGCCGGATGGTGACCCGACTTTCATCGGACGCGCGCTCGATAACTATAAGATTCTGACACGATATTTTGCAGATAATACTTCGATTGTAATCGGCTGATTTTTACCACCCACATCCACCCTACCCACCCTCCTAGGATTGGAATGCAGGAATACACTGTTGCCACATGTTTAATTTATTCATAATTAGTCCTATATGAAATACACGTTGTGTTATTTCTTTTTTATAAATATTTCGTATATACATTGATGATTCAGCAGACTCGCGCAGATTTGATTTGCGATGAAGTTCCATATCAAGTCATAATATCCTCGTCTCTCACCGTGGCTGCAGACGTGGTTGTAACTATAACAATTAAAATAAGAGATTAAACAAAGTACAGCGTTCAATAAATTTGATTATGCAACATTTTTATACTTCCCGTGTTCAAGTAGCACTGCCTAGATGAAAATATAATAGCTCCGCGGCTGGAGTTGATCAATTTGCGCAAATATTTATAAGTTTTATTAGAGCGTATGTATATTACATCCACACTAGAAGCTCCAACTTCTCCAACTGAAGCTGAAAAATGTTGAAGTCTTGAAGTTTGTAACGAACTTTTCTTTTTTTCCCCTAAAAATATTTAGTCTCCTCCTATTTTTTCACTCTAACCTGGCAAAAATACTAAAAATTATAGAAAATAATCGAAGGATTATCTGCGATAGTGTTGTCGAGAGGATATCCGAGCTACATCGGCGATGTATCGAGTTGATTTTAGCATCTCGAATCAGGTATGTCCGATAAAAGTCTGAGCCGACAATTTCACGCGAGGGGAGAAAAAATCAAGTGATCATCCGAGTGCATTTGCATCTGCGGTGTATCCGATGATTGTCGGCTTACTACCCGGCTAGGGAACCGAGTCGACGGCGTATCTGCTAAATGTCGCGGTAAAATAATTTCTTGACTTCTATCAATTTTTTACTATCTGAGAAGGTCGCGTGATTATCCGACTAAAGTCGTTTTTAAGCAGCAAAAAAGGGCACTATTGGACACATATCGCGGTGTTATCCGCTAATTGTCGAGAAATCGAGTCACTCGGGTATGCACTTTACAGTACTAGTACATGTTATGTATACATCATGTTAAAATAGATTTAGAACTGTATCTGCAATGATACCTATATATATAAACTCGTTCTGTAAAGTAAAGTGAATCTCAATAACAGTGATTCTGACCAACAAAATAAGACACATTCATTGGTTTAAAAAAATTTTTGAGCCGATAAAATAAGTGAGTCGCATATTGAGACTGGAACTTTTTTTTGGGAAGTTTCTTTCATTCTTATCAAGTTCAAAGTTCTAAAAGAAGAAATAACAATGATCGACCATATGTATAAACGTAGTAAACAGGTAACGACGTCATATCCAGCTGTTTTTAACAAAGGAACATTTTCGAAGCTATGGCTCAATATTTGTGTGTAGTTTACAGAACGAGCTTTAAGCAGGAGCATAAAGCTCCGCTGCAAGGTATAATATTTTGTTGTTACGCCTATATACTGCTTTATTATGTTGTTAAATTATTAAACCTTGGAACGAAGTTTTATATATTCATGCTTATGGTGAAACGTAACTTGTGTTGTTGTAACGTATAATGAAGGACATATCAGACATATGACATTCTTTAATTTCTTTCCATGCGCTTATGTATTATGGTCATATAACCACAGAAATAGCGTTTTTTTTTTTAAGGATCACATTGACAAATTGTGAGAATAGTGCTTACTGAAAAGATATTAAAATTATTTAATTATCTCTTGCATGCAGTCAGCAGAGTTTTCTATACGTGTTTTTGTTTATTATAGAGGAAAGGAAAAATTATTATTGTCCGCAAACTTATTTGTAATGTTGTCAGTTTTTCTACTTTCCCTATAGGAGTATTGAAAGTTATTTATTTCATTTTGGTACGACGTTGTAAATCATCACATCCATGCTTCCGCTTCAAGAATTTATTTTATCAGATATTTTGAGCGAGTATAAAAAGGTATAAAAGTTGTTTATTTGCTTTGGTTGGGGTACGCAGTTATCTAATAGAGCGCAGTGCAGCAAACATTTCATGCATTCTCTCTATAGCTATATAGTAAAAGATCAATATATTTCTGAAAAAATATCACATCTGTGTATGCGTAAATGCGTATAATATTATAATAGGCAAATATGTATATATTTTTATTTTATGATGGTCGAACCATAATAAATATTATGGAAATTTTTTAATCATAAAATCATAATTATTATTAATTATAACGTATATGTATATGGATTATATGAATGTTATGAAATGATGTAGTGACTGAAAGAAATTTTAAAATAATTGGATAACATAGATGTTATGTCAATGTCATTTATTTAATATAGAACACTGCTAAATTCTCAGCATTTTTATATTTATTACATGAAATATCAAAACATATTTGATTCCTACACAAGACTTTCAAAATCTTTTTAACGCAAAATAAAGAAACTGCAATGAATAATAATAATAAAAAAAAAATTAAGTGCATATTATATTATGTGCAAAGGATGCTTAGAAATAATTAAGCATAATATTGATATTGATTTATTCATATGGTAAAATTTAATATTTCTTATCATTTCATTTTGCCTGCTGTCCTGTGTGTTGCAATGCAACTGTAAATGCTTGCAATTACATAAAAGATCATGCACAATAAAATAATACAAAAATTTAATTATAAATAAATTATCGAATTACTACACCTAGCAAGTGGGCCGGGAAAGTACAGTACCTGCTACACCTGCTTTATTGTAGTTACATCATAAAAAATATAATTTTATGTATTACATACTAGCTCTCATAATTGACGAACGTGTATGTATATATACATACAATTAATTAATTACATATAATTAATTAATATACATACAATTAATTATTCACATCACATACATCGATGTATAAATTATATTATATAACCCCATCCCGTCCAAAATATTTAAATTCAAAATATAATATTTTAAAACACTTACTTTCATAACAATGATATCATATATGACGTAGTTTTTATTTCGGTGTGTCGTGTAAATATTGTTTTTGCAATAACTATTTGCGTATAAATCTTATAAAATTATATCTTTTATACTTTGATATGCGAATCAATTAAAAAAAAGCACTCTATTCATTACCGTCTCAAATAAACTTAGAAATTGATCATTTATTAATACGAAAGATCAACATAAAATTTCTCATAATAGTCATATATCACAAAAATATAGTACACAATGCACAAACATAAATATCAAATCGAAGAGAATCTCACAAAATTTTAGAGAATATACACCTGTCAGAGTCTCAGCTATAGAGAGTTTCGTGGAATCGTGGTCAACACTGCGCTTATAGTCTGTGTACCGTGTACCTAATTCCTATTATTATTGTGTCACAATAATATTGTGTTCCTTATAATCTTTTCGTCTCACTATGTTAAATTATAACTTAGTAAAAGTATGAGTATTTTCCTTTACAACTCAATAATTTATAATATATTTTTGTTGACTCGATAAACGATAAACTTTCCTAGTTCCATTCCATTAGCGCGGTAAACGCGGGCTCTCGTCTCTTGTCTGGGAACAAAAGCGAATCGAAATTTGACGTGCACCTTGCACATTTTTTTGTAAACAAATATGGCTGACAGCAATAACGTCAAAGAAACGTTGCTAGGTTGATTTTAATCTTATTTACACTGTTTTTACGTCATATCAAGTACATATTGGTGCCGTAATTAATTTTTAAGTAAGTAATATAGGTATAGACACATTTATTTCTGTTATTGATTTTTTCTTAAAGCTAAAATTATGGAGGAAAAACATTGCAAGCGAAAACACTCCGAAGTTGACTCTTCAAAATCAAGCGATGATGAATCCGATATTTTAGCAAGTAAAACATCAGCACAAATACTAAATGAACTATTTGGTAAATTTAGTGCATTTGATGAAGATATGTCTAAGTCTAAAAAGTCAAAAAAAGACAAGAAGAAAAAGAAAGATAAGCATAAACATAAACACAAAGAAAAGGATAAAGATCGGGATAAAAGTCGCTCAAAAGATAAAGAAAAGAAACACAAGAAAAAAGATCGTAAATCAAATAGCAGTAGTTCATCTAGACGAGTATCTATTGCAGATGACCAATCTTTAGGTATTAAAATTGAAGTAGGTAAAGAAAGAAGTGTAGAAATAAAAGAAAATTCCATTGAAAATGAAGAAGAAGAAAATTCAATAGAAAATGACAGAGAAAGGTCAATAACACCAGAATTAGAAAAGACACCAGATCATTTACCTTTTGATGAAAATTCAAATGGTAAATTTGATAAATATTCACCTAGTAAAGTATCAGATGGAGATCAGAGTCCTGAATTGCCAAGTATTTGTGCAAAGAAAAAGGAAGAAGAAGAAGGAGAGACAAAGGAAGTGTTTGAAAAACAAGAACCAACACCAGCGGCAGGTAACGATCATGGTAACTATGGAAATTTGAAGTTTAAGCTTGGATATTGTTAGTATTATATATATATGGTAGTGGTATGTACCTATGTATTTAATGAAAATTAACACCTTCTTTGTGATGGTACAGTAATAGACAGAAAGCATGATAAAAATTTTATGTGTCGTTTGTATATCCTATTGTGCCTTTCAATAATTATCAAATACCGGTACCAGTACAAGGAGTCCTTTACTTCTGCTGTACTGGTACAATAATATTACCACTCCCTGTAGCATCATTTGTATGTACCACAGTATCTTTAAATACGGTAGCACACTTGTCTTATCTATCTATGTATAGTAGAGGGACCAGTTTTTGAAACCTTAATAATTTTTGGCAGCCCACTTTAACATTTTTTTACTCCAGGGATATGCAACCAGAGCTGAAGATTTTTTGTGACATAAAGATTAACCTCCCCTACCTTCTTAAATTGTCTCTAATATCAACTATTGGTAGTTTTCCCACCAAAAAATTAACTACCGTAACTGGGGTTACATACAGTACTAAGATTTAATTCATTATGGTCCTATGATATTTTTTTTTCTAATCAAATAAAAAAAAATGCCTTATGGGCTGTTCACAATGACGCGTAAATTCATTTACAGTACCATTGATTGTTGTATCTTCTATAAAAGTAATGTGAATTTATGCGTCATTGGGAACAGCAAAGGCATCCTCTTGGAACAGCCCATTACATACATTCCAGTAAGACCATTCCAGTCTTTAGAAGTTCTATTTTTATTAAAAAGAAAAAAAAATACCAGTAATACGTATTTAAAAAAAAAAAATACGGAAAGTGTTTTGGTTCACACATTATTAAAAAATAAATGTATTATTTACCTAAAACTTAGTATACATTTGTTGTACACTCCTGCACAGCATATGTATACAGCTTAAAATCAAAGACGATGTCGCTTCCTAAAGAAAAGGGTAGGAATATATTGTCAGGTAAGAGCAGCGTTGCCAAATACTCTGAAAATCATGAATGAATTCCGTAGGAAGTGGTATCAACTTTGATGTTAACTTTATGTTGTACAGGAGTGTACCAGTATGTTAATTGAAGATCCTGCATGCATGCTGTGCATAGCTTGATATTTAACTTTGTAATTATTACCTTTTCCTATCTAATTATTAAAGTTACTTGCAGTACATTTTGCAATATACAAAAAAAATACCGAATATAGATTCTGTGGTTTTTGTGGATTCAGTTATTTAATTACTTTCTAAATCAAAATAAGTAATGGAAAATTAAAAAGAGAAAAATGTTGGTGTATGCTTTACAATTAAAGTTACTAGTGTATGTGTACTACAGACAGTATCCTTCTGTTAACCTGTTCCCAAATGGGGCAGGGGTGGCCGCTGCATTTTCTCATAAAGATAGCAAAGTGTGATTGCGGGTTGCCTATACAAATCAATTGGAAACTTTTGTCCAGACCTGTTCAAACAGTGATATAAAATTTTAATTTAATGCTTTATGGACATAATGTGAGATTTTTATACTGTACCCATAACTTGTTATTATAAATAACATATTACAGTACGGTTTTGGATACCTGACCTCAACCGTGGATTCAAAGCCCCCCCACCCCCCCTCCCCGATGTTGTTGCGAATAAAATGTCTATCTCGTATTTTGTCACCCGCAGAAAATGTCTATCTTGAGCGCTATCTACATAACGTTTGGAAACGAGATTGACATTTTGCTACGCAAGACAAAAAACGAGATACAGTCAACCGGGGTGAAATTGAAAGCCAATCACAGACGCGCTTTCAAAGTGCTCTGTGTCTAGCGAGATAGGGAAAAGTGAAAGCTTGCACATGATTGGAGTTTCAATTTCACCCCGCACTTTCAATTTCACCCCGGTTGACTGTAGACATTTTGCTTACAGTGACAAAATACAAGATTTTGTTCGCAACAACATCGATATGAAGCTTTAAAAACATTTTATATACATACATAAAATATTACGTCAAATAGTGAGAGCAAAAATAAGAGTAACTCACACTCGCACTAAACTAGAGTGAGAGCAAAATTAGTTGTGACGTAGGTTCAGGGTCGCTGTAATGGCTTTTGCTCTCAGTGCGCTAATAATTAAAAATTTGAGATCTCGTTTTCAGGTGGTTTTATAACACAATAATCACTATTAAAAAAATTCATTGTTGACTATTCCTTTAATATCTCGTATGGTAAAATAAGGTATTCAAATTTTATATTAGTGTCTGTGAATTCTAAAGGCTGGTTAACACTAAAATTTTAAATATTATTATTATTTAATCATTTCGTAAAATAATCAACATAAAAATGTAATGTCAATATATTTATTTCATGAACTTGCTTTAAAGTAACACTACGGTATATTATACTGGTTGTGGCCAAAGGGCACAAGTTAATCAATATTTGCATTAGCTTTAGCATTGACCTCATTGACCTCAAACAGTATGATAAACAAAACAAACACCAGTGCTATTTTTAATTTAAAGATACAATAACCTACAAGTTGATACATTTTTTTTTTAATACAGTAATTTGTGATTGTAGAATTAAAAAAATGAATTCAAAAATTTCTAAATTTGAATAAGCTGTTGAAATTTTGGAGCATTTTGCAGTACCTCTGATATTTTTTCTATTGTCTTTATTTGAGTACAGTACTTTACTTGTAGCTCCTAACTTTTTTTTTCTCTTATTTGCATTCATTCTCTTATTTACGTACCCTTTTAATATTTCTTTTTTTACTAAACTGCTGATAATAATAGGCCTATAGTTATGTAAACTAATTTTATTATTATTACAGGTGTTATAGTTGGCCCAACAAAAGGTAAAATTCAAATCAAAAGTCTTAAAACGAGTGCTGTTTTTGAACAAACAATACGTGAAATAGAAGAAGAAGCTAGAATAAGAGCAGAAAAATTTGAAGAAGGAGAGTTAACTCCAAGTAGCAGTAGTCACGCTGGAGATGCTAGTACTTCACCTTCTTTAAGTGATGTAGACATGCCTCCACCTCAATCTTCTCCACCAATGTTGGCACTCTCGCAAGAAATGACAATCACTGTAAAGGAGGAAGTGGGTATAAAAGAGGAGAAAAAGTCAAAAAGGCATCATGGACATAGAAGTGATGATAAGGATTCAAAGAAAAAAGACAGAAGGTATGAGATAAATCATTTTAACATTGTAATACTGTAACACTTAAAAGGTTTGGTTTCAGTGTAATGAAAATGTAATATTGTGGCTTAAATGTATTAATTTGTAGATAGTCAACTAAGGTAACTTACCTAATTTGCTTACATTAAAAAAAAAAAACATTAAAAAAAAAGTAACTATTTTTAAAACTGGGGGTCTGTTTATTAAGACTTCACGAAAAACTCCGAACCGAGAAAGGAGGCGTGGCTCATAAGTTCTATATAGTAAGCAAGTGAGTTACAACCCCTTTCTCAGTACCAAGTTGCTCATGAAGCCTTAAGGAACAGACCACCTGATTGCAAAATAGCTGCTTCGAAAAAAAAAGAAGAAGAAAAAAAAAAAGTTGATTGTAATACTGGGTATTTCTAAAATTTTCTCGATAAAAAAATTAATACAGTAGCTGATAAAAACTTATTAAAAAGATACTCATGCAAAAACACATTAACACTTTTAACCAATTTAATTTCATGTGTATTATTATTTAATATTGTGTTATTAAATATTTCAGTCGCTCAAGATCACATGATAAAAGAAGCAGAGACAGTAAACGACATGATGGCAAAGAAAGACATCGTAGTCGCTCTCATGATAAAGAAAGAAGGAGAGACTCGCATAGATCACGAGAAAGTAGAACACATAGGAGCGACAGACATAGAAGTCGATCAAGAGACAGAGAGAATAGAGAGAAGAGAAGTAGTAGAAGAGGCTCTAGTAGAGATAGAGATCATAGATTTAGGAGAGGGTACGTAGACTTCAGTTTTGAAATGTGTGTTGTGTAACAATAAAATAAAAGAAATTTGAAGTAGACGATTAAAAGGCTTAATAGAAAAACACATAGAAAGTTTAGAAAAAATTGTTGTCCCAATAAGGTGGAAAGAGATGTCCATGGCTAGAGATGAGGTGCTGAAAATGACAGTGTGCTATCACAATGTTCACGCTGTCTAAAGTCTAAACCAATATGCAAGCCAAAATTACCATTTTTTATGAAACTTGCTTTGCACAGAGCAATATGTGCCACTTACATATTATGCTTTTAAAGCCCTTGTCAACTTACTTTTTTATCATTTAGAATACTAGATTTATAATTGCCATACGTTATTATCCATGAATTAGACACCACGACGTTAATTTTATATTTATTTTCTTTTTGACGGTTATTTCACGTATCTGACTTCTGACGTCACAATGTACCGCCGCCAATCACAATCACCGCTCTGGTCACGTGATAAAATTAAGCCCCTCCCTCAAGTTCTTTACCCCTATCACGACTCCATCGGTACATTGTGACGTCAGGTGCATGAAATAGCTGCTAAAATAATAATAAATACAAAATCAACGTGTTGGTGTCTAATTTATGGATAATAAGGTATGATAATTATCAATCTAGTATTCTAAATGATAAAAAAGTAAGTTGACAAGGGCTTTAAAATTTCCTTTTGGCCTAGGTTAGAATATTTTCTCTACCACGGCATTCCTGTTAGTGTAAGCTCATACTATCTCCCATTCCCCAGTTTTCCCTAAGCTATCTTTGTGTTTTTCTTACAAATCTTTTAATTATCAATTCACGCATAGAAAATTTTTTCCTAATATTTATTATCAAGAACTATTATGTTTATGTTTTTCTTTGTGATACTGATTGACTATTTACACTATATTTATATTTAGAGATAAGTTCTATTATGTGTGATTTATAATTTCAGACATGAAAGTTATTCCTCAAAGTCACGTGAATATGGTGAAGATGGAGAACGTATTGATAAAAGAAAGTTACTCGCTATAGCAAGACGTAACGCCATGTATTTACTGCGTGAACAACAAGAAAGAATGATTCAAGCTGGGGTTATTCCCGGAGATTCTAAAGTTCCTGCCTTACCTGTTGCTAAACCAGGAGGAAAAACTGTAGCAGAGCTTACAGGTGAGACTTGTTAGAAGCGATAGTTTGTCTTTTTGTCTTTTTTTGTCTTATTGTTGTACGGTATTATTACATTAATTGAGTAAAAAATAAAAAAATAGCGCTAGAAAGACAGCAACATATATGTATAGACATTTTTGAGGGGGGGGGGGGGGGGATTCATAGGGTGGTTGCATTCATATAAAAGTTAACGATATATAAGAGCTCTAAATAGCATGAGCAAAAATAACACATTGTGCCAGTTTAAAAACACTTGGCAATATTTTGAGAGCATTGATGCTGTTAACAGGTTAAATTAGGTTTTCAAGTTAGTAAGAAAAATAATAATGCTGTAACAAAAAAAAATAATAATAATAATAATAATCAGCAACATATCTGTCCTATGCTAAGCAATGTTATTTATTGCTCCAGTATGATGTCAAAGCACATTCAGTATTGAATCATGCACAAACATCCTATAGCTTTAAGCTGATAATGAGTAATGAGTGTAATGACATTTTGTAACACACGGTACACGTTCAAAATTAATCAAAGCTAGTAATTGTAACAATGCTACAGTATAAACCTTTTATTTTAGTATTTTTTTAAATATTTAAATATTTAATTTAAATCATATAAGAAAGAGATAAATGTAATTTAGTATTTTTAATCACAGATAGTCCTTTATATATTATTTTCTTATGTTTCCAGAGTACTGTAAACAACTGGTAAAATCTAAGTCAATGAGTGGATCAAGTGATGATGATTCAGATATTTCATTAAGTGATGGTGAAGGACCTACTGAATCTTTTATTCATCATCCATTTGCACTAAGAGACAGGCCTAATGCAATCGTCATGAATATTAGGGTAAGTTAAACAAGTTACCAAATATATCAAGGGCTACATGGCCTTGCGGTGCAATTACTAAATTTTGTGTACACTATTTCAATGTGTATTCTCCTCACTCTTCACTATTGAAACATCTACATTTTGTGCTGCACATGCTATTGGTATACCTGAGTATGCTAGGCTTATTATGATGTTTCAATAGTAGGCGCGGCAAAAATTGCAGATATTCCAATTTCCATTATTGAGGAGCACGGAGAATACCCATGTTCTAATTTCTAATGGTGTGTGCGCAAATTTAGTAGATGTATCGAAAGGCCGCATATCCCTCAATATACCAGTATTGTAGCGTGAAATTTGAAACAATCTGTATCTATGACATTATTTATTATTTTTTCTTCCGAGCTACCAATTTGGCATACACATGTTGTGTGCTCAATTTTCACACCACAACAATGATAAAGTATGATCATATTGTTTATTATTATTTATTTATTTATTTATATGTGTGTTTTAGAATTCAACTCAATTACCTACACGTTCCATGCAAGAAAAAGCTGCGGAATCTTCCAAATTACGTAGTTTACAGTTTCCTGTATCCAGTGGTCAACAACATAGAAGTAATGGTAATGGTTTACTAATACCGGTGTGGTCTAACTGTCTTTCTTACCATAACATTTTGTACTGGATTTGAACAAAAGGCATAAGTCACTTTTGAATGCAATGCAAAACTTGTTGGACTCGTACCCTTTGACCATAACTAGTATGATTTCTTTTATTTATTTCTAACACAACAGTCAACTCTTAATTTAGTGCAATGCTTTGATAGTAACCATCAGCATAGGCATATCATTTGTGTTATATCTTTTCTTTTCTGGGTGTTTGAAAATTACCATTGTAGTGTTGGTTTCTTTGAAACATAGAAAACTTACAAAATAACTTCTCTGATATCAGAAATTATTATTCTGACTAATTATTTCCTACCTCACTAAACATATTTGCAACTTTGAGCTCACTATTTCCCATTCTCCAATTTCTCAAATCTATCTGCATGGCTTTATCACTATGTCTTCTTTGATAGTTGTTGCAAATTGAAGTTTTTCTTAATTGTTTATCAATTTTTACCTGTTAAAAGTAGTTTTTTTTTTCTGTACAAAACGCTTGTTCATTACTGTAGTTTCTAGTTTTTGTGGATGAAATACGTACAGTAATTAAGTTTAAAATAAAAATGAGTCTAACCTAATTTCTTGTTTTACATAACAGAATGGGTCCCTGTATCTCCTAAGAAAACAGAGACAGAATCATCCTCTACAAGTACCTCTACTACCACAAATACTCCATCAAAAACTCTAGTTGCTACAGATGCTAATCAGGTATGGAAATGTATTTGAGTCAAAAATGAAGTGGGATTGTGTAAGTTTGACCTATAACCGAGGCTGGTGGTGCATTGGTATGCATGCTGGTCTGATGTGCTAGAGTTCGAGCGTTGGTGGCTTGGTGGGTACCGTGTCGGCTTTTTCAGAGGCTGTGCATGGTATGCACCAAGTGCGCACTCATGTTCTCTGCATGTTCATGCCCATAAGTTTACCAGTGAATCACAGGTAAATCGGTAGGAGAGATGTTTAGGCTTGATAGGTCTATTCATGTCTCTGGACAGTCCTGGCAGTGGTGATAGTGGCCCACGCCAAGTCAGAGGTATCTCGGGACGGTTCACCAATCCACCTCATCTCACTCATTTCTATTAAATCACATGTTGTTGGGTATAGCCTGTTGTATATAACTCATTTTCATTTTTTTTTTTTTATACTTTTGTGTTGTTAGATTGTGGATATTGGAAGTATTATCTCTCAGAAGCTGTCTGCGATGCGCAAGATGCAAGAGACAACAGCAGCTTCAGGTTCATCAATACAGACAGGACCTGGTTATGGTTATGGTTTTGGACAGGTAAATACCTATATGTCTGTATGTATTATCTAAGAAAAGAATAGGAAAACCAGCAAGCCCTATGTTGAAAATTGTATTACACTTAGCAACCAAATCCTTTCCCCTGGAACATCTTAATCAATGAAAATGTTGTGTCAACTGTACCGTCAAGATCTTCACCTAGCGACGGAATTCATAGTGTCAAGGCACTTGTTGTTTTTCCTATTCTTTCCCTTGATACCACAGCCAAACTTTTTTTTTTTTTTTTTTTTTTTTTTTTTTCATTCAATTAATTTTATATGCTTGTATTGTGGATTAACTATAATGTAACATTTCAATAACCAGTACAGTATTGTACTGAAATTTTGCTGTCCAATTCAACTTCTGTAATTAAATGTGAATCTTAAAACACAAACTTGAATTAATAATAATAATAATAAAGATTTAGTTACCGGCAAGGGCCTTACCACAATAGAAATTCTATGGAGACGTTGAAGTCTCACGTGGCAAAGTTTTTTGTTATGAAATAAGGTTCATTTCATAACTGAAAGCTTTCATCATAAGATGACATTAATAATGTTAATGACATTATCAATCAAAGGAGAAAATTACTTGAGCACATCACTGAGCAGTGCCTAGTCTTGTACAAGGATAATGTCATTAGCATATGACGAAAGCTCTCGGTTATGAAAGGAACCTTATTCTATAACACACAAAAACTGTACTGCGTGAGACTTCCACCTCTACATAGAACTTTTACTGTAGTAACTCTATTCTTCTTTATTACAGTATAATAACAAAAACAATAATAAAAAAAAAAAAAAAAAATGCATGCAAATTTTAGCATATTTAGAACTTTCTAATTGTTAATACTACTGTATCTCATAAAATCACTGCAGCACCTCATTTTTAGCTTTAAATATAATGTTCAAATTGTTTGTTTCAGACACCACCCCTAGGTTGGGAAAGTGGACAGTTCACAGGCACTACAGGTGCAAAAGTATTGACCCCTGCAGAATTAGCTTCAGGACAACAGGCTTGGGCACGCAAGGTACAGCCTCGTACATTACAAATCAACCATGCCACTTTATATGGGGGAGTTAGAATTTAATCGTACAGTGGGAAATGTAATAATAGTATTACAATAAAACTACTAAATTTGAACTATCAAAAAATAACATTACAATTTCCACTGTACATATTACCATGTCTATAAAAATATTATAGATATGGCTTATAATTTATTTACCTTTTAGTATTCTTATATTCCCACAATAAACATAATAATTATCCTTATCTATTGTTTTATGTCCATTTTCCCTTTCTTTGCAAGTTAGGTAGTTTTTTTGGGAGGAAATAATAAGGGAGGCAGCAAAATGGACATAATTTTTTTTAATTAATTAATTTTCTATAAGGGTACTTATTATGTTTTTTTATTGCTTTATATCATAGCTTTCATAATGAAAGCTATAATATAAAGCAATACATTAAGAATTAAGAAGAAAATGAAGTTGAAGGTGGACCTGAGTAAATTGAGTATACCTTGTTTAATAGTGAAAGTACTGAACAAATGAAACATGAAATAGTCATTGTCAAAATGTTTACTTTATATTTATGTTGTTTAAGTTGGAGTTTTCAATAACGGCAATGAAAAGTTTCTATTACATAACTTAAAATACAGTATGTAAAAGTGTTTCTTTGAATTTTTTCTTGCCTCAGTGCAGTTTTTGCTACAACTACAAAAACTTAGTCCCACAATGCTGGAGAAAGCCAACTTGCCAACTAGCATCTGTTTTAATTTAATACGTATACTTTGCAGTTCAATAATACTCAATCAGAATATAAAATTAGCTTTGGCTTCTTGCTTCAACTTAACGAGAAGTGAGGCAGTTATTAATCAAATCTGGTAATGCCTACTAGTTGTCTCATTAGTTCAATATAATCACCATCACACTTGAAATACTCTATTTACTTAGCAAGTGTAAAACAAAAGGGAGTGTGACTGCCTGTTTTAATGACAGTCAGAATCACACCCCCTTTCAAAAATTGCATAAAATGTTCAGCACTTTCTTATGGTTTATTTTTAAGCAAAATCTTTGTACGGTAAAAAAAAAATAAAATAAAATGCACAACTAATGTAGAAAATTATATAGATAGTGCCAATAAAGGCACTGTTTCTTCTGAGACATTTATAACAGTTCTCGTAAACACTGGCCAGATAATTAAAGCATTTTTTCTTCTAATTGTTATATAAAGTAAAATCTTGTGTTGAAACTTCTCTACGTTGACTTTTTATATAAAATTAAAATCACTGCTAGAAGGTGCTGAATGTCACATGCAATTTTAGCCTTTATATAGTTTTGACACCAATGGTTTTAACATACAAAAATACAAATAAATAAACTAATCCTATTTTCAAGTTTATACAAAACCATTGTTATCAAAAATATGTTGGCAATATTGATACAATATTAATGACTCCATAGCATCAAGGCATTAATTTGATTGATCTGTGAGATCTCCACTAAAAATACAATTTCATGATAGTAGAAAGAATTATGAGAGCATAATTCCTTTATTGTTTTCTCATTCATTCAACACTTGTTCTCAAGTAATGTATAATTAATTAGGAAAAGTTAAACCATTTTGGTTTGAATATGTAATCAAAGAAACCAACAAGCGCCTTACCACGTTGAGGTCCCTAGCTTGGTGAAAGTCTTGATGGCACAGATTACACAAATATTTACAGGTTTACTAAGACGTTTCGAGGACAACAGCCCTCATCTTCAGTTGCTTAGAGTATGCTTAGGCTGTACTCTAAGCAACTAAAGAAGAGGGCTGTTGCCCTAGAAAAGTCTTAGTAAACTTTTAAATATTTGTGTAACCTGTGCCATCAAGATTTCACCATGCTACGGAACTCATCGTGGTGACACGCTTGTTAGTTTCTCCTATCCTTTCTTTGATTACATATTTATTATCAAGTAAGATCACTAGCTTACATGCCACTGGCTATATAAGTTTTTATTTATTTCCGCTTCTGGTTTGACATACACTGAATAAGTGGTTTGTTATATTGAAAGCAGGTATCAATCAATTTATATAGTCATCAATAAGTTGGCTTGACTAAATGTCTTGTCTTCTACAGATGTTTTATTTTAAATCCTGTAATGCCATGTTGCTTTAGAGTCATTAATATTTTAAGTAATTGCAGTAACAATAATTTCTCAGACCAAGTCTTTCAGTATAGTGTATTAGCATCATTTTTTTTTTTAAAAACATACATAAATATTTCACTAATTTATTCATAACAAAAAGTTTCATCCAGTTTAATTAATGAAAAGCATATTAAATTGGTGTATTGAAGTTTCTACTATGAATAAGTTTAATTTGAAATATAATTAATGTCCAAAGTTCACAGTAGTCTATCTGACGTTCATAATAGTATTATGTTGTGAACTTTGCATTAAAAATTAATGCAATGCACTTTGCTGTTGTTGTATTTTTTTGACAAAATTTTGACTCTAACATCTGGAACTTAAAGTTCATAGCAGTATAAACTGATTGTATAATTTTAAAATAAAAGTACCCCAAGATTGTATACCTTGATAAGAGTCAGAAATTTGTTTCTTTTCATTCTTTGTAATTTATTCAAGCAAGTAAAAAAAATGGACAAGTTTGTGGGACAAAATAGTTTAAAAACGAAACATGATAATTTCAATATGTTATGTGTTGAGTAAAGTAGCCATTTCATCATTATATTATCAAAGGAAAGGATAGGAAAACCAACAAGCTCACTACCACGACGAGGTCCTTAGGCATAGTTTACTGTTAGCAATGGACCTCATCGTGGGAAGGCACTTGTTAGTTTTCCTAACCTTTCCTTTGTTAAACAATTAATAACATTTTTCTCAATAAGTTAAAATGAGGAGTGTGATATTGCTTGAATTATAATTACAATGAGAGAAATTAGATGGTCTGAGGGATTATTGTTACAGTTATTACTTGCAATCCAAAACACATGCCCACTACTTCTTCTTCTCCTCCCTGTGGATATTTGATACAACAACAATAGGAAGCTAGCTCCAGAATACAACAATGGTTACAACCACTCCTTATAAATTTAAGGTACATTTTTGGTTTATAACATCTGCTTTACCATATTTTTTTTATAACATCATTATGTTTGTAAAAAGTACAACAAAAGATACCACCGAAAAACAAAACAATAACACTGGATTAAGTACACTTGCTATATAATTGATGAAAGGAGAGATAAATTGTTAGAAAAAACATTACAACATGTTTGGGGGGGGGGGGGGGGGGGAATCTTATACTCAATCAAGTTTGAAGTTTTTATCTTTTAAATTCCTCACATATTTTTCTCATATTAATAACATTGAAAATTTGCTGTAAATAATTGAATGGTAAAAAAAAGTTGAACTTGGTTGAGCGATCAGTAAATCAGTTATTTGGTATAGGTGAAAATGTGTAACAAGAAAATACAGTAATTAGCTTTCAATCTGAATTTTTTTCAATGCTGACTTTTCATGTTAAAAAAATTGAAATTATTAAAAAAACAATGAAATAAGAAAAAAGAGTTCAATTAATTTTAACATATTTAAACAAACATTTATATATTTAAAATTAATTAAATCTTATTGAACCTCCTTTAAAGTTTTAATTTAAACCTTTAATATGCTGCATAATGTTAATTCATTTCAAATTATGTATTATTTAATTGTCGTCAAATACTCATATTTCTTTTTCTGCTAAATTCATGCATGTACTGATTAAAAAAAATGATTTTTTGATGGTTAAAAATATGGTGCAGTTGTCATAAATCAAGTGTACATAATATATTATATATCATCAACTTGAAGTATATTTAATTTATAATTTAAATCAGGTAATATTTGGTAAGTGATAAAGGTGAGATTTTATTTTTGGTGTGTTAATTTGTTAAATATTGCAATTTTAATAATATTTTAATTTAAATTTTATACCAAGGGGAATGGTCAGAGATCTAATATTTATATTTTTTGCTTTTAAATTTAACATCTTTTTAAAAGCCTATTGTGTTGCTTACCATTGTTGGCAACTACAGCAAAAAAAAAAATAAAAATAAAAAATAAAAAGTTTGCTTGGTGATACCCCATAGTTGATAATTATTGGGTTTCTTAATTTAAAAATAGTACTGCACAAAAAAATAAAAAAATAAAACTTTTATTTGCTAATAACCATTTCTGACCCCTCCCCTTTAAAAAAAATTCATGGTACCATTATAAACATTTAACCTGGGTATTGTCCTGTTAATTATATTTTAGTGTTCTTAAATAAATCCTAATTATTTAAAATGAGTTTGTCATATAGTAAAGTCATGTTAATAAAATAATCGTTGGTAATTTTCAGAAACATATATTACATTACTTTAAAAAATAAATAATAATACTTTAACAATCCCAAATGAATAACAAAATGTATTTTTATAATTATTAAGGAGAATTTTTCTGATTAAGTACCTAATTTCAGGATCAACTTAGGACAGCAGCCCCTGTGGCTGGAGGAATGGGGATGAAGTTACTCCAGAAAATGGGTTGGAGACCTGGTGAAGGACTGGGCAAAAATAAAGAAGGAAATGTAGAACCTCTAAAATTGGACGTGAAAATGGATAAGAAAGGTAAGCAAGCATTGAAGTTTTTTTATTTATTTATTTATTTTTTTTTATTAGTCATTATTATTTTTTTATTATTTTTTTTTTTATCTTTGACATGTTAGGATAAGAACAAATGTTACTTTGGCCATTTAATGAAAAACTCATTTCAAAATTTTTCTATTCTAAAAATCTAATTTTCAATGCAACAAAATTAATGATCACAAAAATACAAAAATTGTGATCATTAAAATCATATCACTAAAAACTAGATCAAAAATCAGTTGTTGTTTTTTCCTTATAAATTTACTGTAATAAGAGTTGTTTATTTTCTCCTTGCTGTAGAAGTATTCTTTCAAAAATACAATGATTACATACTGAAAGAATGCACAGATGCAAGGATCTATTCTCCAACGATTCTATAGGTACGATAGGACACGCTAATATCGAATGTCAATTTTTTGGCGAAATTCCCTATCTTTTAACATTGAACAAAAGACACGCAAAATTTCAAAAAGTCGTTCATGTCCTATCATATCTGTAGAATCGCTGCTATTCTCTTCTTACTATTTTTTATTAAATTTTTAATTTGTCAACATGCATACACTGTAAAATATAATTCATTATTTATTTCAGGTCTTGTGGCACAAGAAGAAGTGAGACAAAGATTCCAACCATTCCAAGGTGTGAGTAAGAAGAAAGGAGGAGGAGGAGGTGGAGGTGGTGGTGGAAGCAGTGGAGGTTTGATGCCAGGAGCAGGTCCTGCTCCAGTACCAGTAGGAGGTTAGTTTGTTGTCACGTACACTCTGTATCAAAATAAAAATCTAATATTTGAAATTTGGCGCTGTATTTATGTTGACATTCTTATCAATATCTCTCAACGAGAGGTTATATGCAGCTAATATCTTATGTAGTCATTTTTGTTATGTTAAGTCTTGCAGTGTGACACTCAATCAGTCATGTAGATCTCATCATCATAATGACGTAAGAAAATTTTTGGTAATGAGCAGAGACCAAGATTTTTTAAATTTTTATTATTATTGACACCTGAAACAACTGATGTGTAATTTTTGAGCTTATTAAGTATTTTTAATTAGCAATAAGTTTAAAAGAAAAACATAGGAGAAACCAGCAAGAACCTTCAAATTTATCATATTTTTAACGAAGATGGTTTATTTTCCTTAACCTCTCGTATTTTTCAATTTGAGGAAAAAACCATTGCGGTTAGGATCAATAATAAAGAAAAGAATAGAATTACCAGCAAGGGCCTTACCAGTTCATATCATCAAAGTCTATTCTATGGTTATTTTGTCCATGTGCTTGTTAGCATGACTTTGACCATTATGAGTTATGACTGCTGCAGACTACACTTAACCTACTTGTAAAAAGATAATGATCATTATCAGAAAAACTACGCCAATTATTAAATATTAGTTTGTTTTATTGATGCCCTTCCAAATGTTATACAGTGAAGTTAAAACATGTGAGTTTGTCGCAGGCGGTGAAATTTTTGCTGGTAAACATCCTGTATCAGCATTAGTTGAACTTTGTACCAAGAGACATTGGGGAGCACCAAGTTTTGAAGTAGTCTTTGAGTCAGGACCAGATCATAAGAAAAATTTTGTTTTCAAGGTGAGAACAAAACACCAATTTATTTTTATTTTATTTCTTTTTATTATTATTTTACTGGTTATGGCCGAAAATTAATAGTATAGTCATATTTTTTCAGTATATTATAAAATTATTTTATACAATTAACTTAATTGCAAAAAAATTTAAAGGCGTAGAACACCCTCAGGACCAAAATATGATAAATAAGCACATAAATTGTACATACCAGGCTCATATAGTGGTAATACCGTTGATTGCACCCTTCTGGTTGATTTTCCAAGTATTTTAGGTTGAAAATTGTAACGGTTCTCTTTGCGGGTTCGTTTCGTCACACGATACTCCGCTTTTCTAGCAGTTTCAAGTATAGATAAAATCTTTTTTTCTATTGGCTGACAATAAAATTGCGCGAAAGATGTTTGAAACGTTTATAACACATTTTCCTTTTCAACACTGATTATATTATTCTTGATCTCTGTGGTTGTAATTATGATACACATACTTCACAATGATACATAATATTATTACAATTACTATATATACTGTTATGATGCGCAACGTCTCTAAATGAGTGTCAATGAACCTCCCGGTCCCCGCAATGCACTAAACTGCAAACACGCGTACAGATCGGGCACGGGCAGGCGGCAGGCTACAAGGAACAAGGAAGTAGCGATCACCACAGCATAGGGGAGGGGGTTGGAGCCAGGTTGGAACTCTAGAGCAGCTCTCCTTTGAGAGGCAAAGGCACGCGGTATATCGTCCGTGCTGCTCTTTGTTTTTAGTAGCTCTCTAGAGCTCCAACCCCCTCCCCTATGCTGTGGTGATCGCTACTTCCTTGTTCCTTGTAGCCTGCCGCCTGCCCGATCTGTACGCGTGTTTGCAGTTTAGTGCATTGCGGGGACCGGGGGGTTCATTGACACTCATTTAGAGACGTTGCGCATCATAACAGTATATATAGTAATTGTAATAATATTATGTATCATTGTGAAGTATGTGTATCATAATTACAACCACAGAGATCAAGATTAATATAATCAGTGTTGAAAAGGAAAATGTGTTATAAACGTTTCAAACATCTTTCGCGCAATTTTATTGTCAGCCAATAGAAAAAAAGATTTTATCTATACTTGAAACTGCTAGAAAAGCGGAGTATCGTGTGACGAAACGAACCCGCAAAGAGAACCGTTACAATTTTCAACCTAAAATACTTGGAAAATCAACCAGAAGGGTGCAATCAACGGTATTACCACTATATGAGCCTGGTATGTACAATTTATGTGCTTATTTATCATATTTTGGTCCTGAGGGTGTTCTACGCCTTTAAGTATCCCAAAATTCAAAGTTTTGAAATCTGACATACTTAAAAAAATTAACAATAGTGCATTTCAGCTTTAAAAGTTCATGAAAAAGTTACTTTAAGTTTAAATACTGAAGAATATTCTCATGGTGCCGTTTTAAGGTCATATGTTCACTTGACAGTTGAAACTTTTTTTTTTTTTTTTTTTTTTTTTTAATTTTGAGGTCATCAGACAATATAGCAGCACCATAAGGATATTAATTAAGTCTGCAATTTGAAAAGAAAAAAAAACTGTTATTTTTATTGCTGAATTGACACCAAAAAAGGGATTTTTATTTATTTATTTAACACCATAATCCACTTCCCTAATTAATTAACTTTTCCATGCATCCCTCTTTTGCTTCATTGAGGCTCAACTATTTATTATTTCCCTTACTAATTTAGGTATATATTACATATTTTTAAGAATGATGTCAACTGATGTATTTGTATTGTATGATTTTCAGGTGACTGTTAATAGCCGTGATTACCAGCCTAACATTGCATGTGGTAATAAGAAACAAGCCAAAGCAATGGCTGCACAGCATTGTTTAGAACAACTAGGTCTCGTTGTTAAAATGGCTTCTTCATCATAAATTATGTATGGTAAGAGAGAATACTAAACTTAACTACTTTGATTTGATTTGGGGTACAAATTAACTCTGTCATACTTTGTGTTTTATTGCATTTATTTTATTCATTTATTTATTATTATACTGTACTGGTTGCAGTCAAAGGGCATGAGTCAACTGATTTTTGCATTACGTTCAGAAGAGACTGAAGCTCTTTGACTACAACTAGTATGATATTCTGTATAGCAGCCGTATGGTACCATGTAGTTACTTTATAATATGCCTTGTACATGAAGGTAGCTTTTAGTACTAAATTTTTAGATTAACCCTTTTTTTTTTTTTTTTTTTTTTTTTTTACCAGTAGTATAATGATATTAGCAGAGAATGGATAAAGGAAATCAGTAAGGGATGATACAGTGAAGAGATTTCTTTAAAGATCTTACTAGCAGTGATGATTAACACATAAAAAACTTTCAGCACAATACTCAAATAGAGTAAGTGTGCGTAATTTCATCAGGCTTATCAGACTTAAGAGAAACTACCTAAATGTAAGATTTTCATCATGACATAGGCCATCTCTTTACTATGGTAATACAATTGCTGGTTTCCTCTACCATTTTTGTAAATTATTATTATTATTTTATATAAAATATTTTTTAGCATATTCAACTGTAATGGTTCATATTTCTTCATTTATCTGAAGGAAAACAAAATAATTAAAAAAAAAAGAAGGTAATATTATTGTATAGTAAGATAAGAAAATATACTTGCTATACCTAATGTTTTTTTTTTTTGTTTTTTTGTTTTTTTGTTTTTGTTTTTTTTTAATTAAAATTATTCATATTTGGTAAACATTTATTATCAGATACGATTTGTACCCAAAACCAATGTGAAGTAGGCCTTTTTTTTTCTCTTACATTTTTTTTTCTAAAATATTTGTCAGTTTTTATTATAAATTTTTGTAGATGTTTTACTAATGTGTCACAATAAATTGTAACATGTATGCTCATATTTTTGTTTTTCTTTTACTAACAAAATACTGGTGAATCATTTTACTTAAGATGTTATAAAAAATGTAGTGGTAGTGGAAGTAGATTATTTCAAAAAATTAAGTTTAATATTTAAATTACCTGTTTAAAAACAAACTGGAGTTTAATGTATTTTGTATTACGCAGCCTTTCGGTACATCTACTAAATTTGGACGCACACTATTGAAATGTGTATTCTTCGTGCTCCTTACTATTGGAACATTTGTAATTTTTGCCCACCTGCTTTTTTTTTTTTTTTTTTTTTTTTTCTTTTTTCTTTTTTGCTTGCCATAATGTCATATTGTTTTATTGTGCTACACCAATACCAGTCAAGCAAGACATTGTCTTATCGACAGGCAAGAACTTTCCAGTCAATAGAAAAGTACAAACAGGCCAGCCACAGCCTAAGTACACAGCACAGCATTCGCCATGAAAAACTAGAGAACCCGTGGAAACTTCTAGGCAGGCCATTCGGTGCAATCACATTGATCATGCACCTCATAATTTGAAACATCATAATAGGTCTAGTGTAATCACACCAAAAGCAGGTGCGTTGAATAATGTAGATGTTTCAATAGTGAGAGTGCGAATTTAGTAGATGTACCAAAAGGTCACGTAATACTCGAAATATTGTTTATCAACTATACTGTATGTATGTTCTTAGTCTACATAATTTTTGTTTCAGTATATAATATTATTTTATGATTTGATTCTCATCCACTTTTTCATTTTATTTTTTATATATTATGAAAGCTATTTTATATTTTAAAGTGACTTTAAATATGATTATTATTATACACACCCTGTAGTGGCTTTCATTGGTAGAACTTACCATGGCACAGGCAGAGAACTTTTATCCTCATGGTTGGTAGAATTTTAAAATTTACATTCAAATTTATTTGTTAATGTTGAGCTACCAAAACAGAATTAAAAAAAAAAGTGCAAAAAATATATAACTTGTGCCTTCATTGGATTTAAATCAATGCTAAACTCAATAATTTTGATGTAATAAAGAAGGAAATATTTTTCGTGATTGTTAATGTAAATATTTAAAACAAGCACGAAAAATTAAATTTACCAATACTTATTTACACAGCTAAATGAAACACAAAGGAAAATTGCAATTTTTGGTAGAACAGAAAATATTGAGAGGAGATCTACTCGTGATGGAGTCACTCAAGTGACAAAAAAAAAAAAAAAAAAAAAAAAAAAAAAAAAAAAAAAAAAAAACTAAAAAACTAAAAAAAAAAAAGAAGAAGAAGAGGCCAAGTCCATACTTCTATATTCTGATTAATTAAATTAAATGGCACCATTATTATTAGAACATCTCCAAATTGTTATTACCATATCATATTAAACACCGCGCGCTTCAGAGAACCCGCAGTTCTGTACACAGAATAGAGATGCCACTAGCGTACATAGTAGTTAAGTGTTGCATGTAAAAAAAACTTTTTTTAAACATACATAAAAAGTTGATTTAAACGCTCAACAGAGTAGAAAATTTTAGTCGCGCGCCAGACTCGTGTTATAAATGTAGTAAAATAGAAGAGGTGTTAATAAATAATATTGGTGCTACACATTAATTAAGAAACAAAAAGTTATGCAATATTAATTATTTTATTAATTTGTTTTTTTGTTTTTATTTTTTTATCACGTAATGGGCAGTAGGAATTCACCTCCAATTAGAACCAAGTTATTAAATCCAAATTTACCTTCAACTTCTACTGGAACTTCAAATACTACATCAATAATACCATCAAGTCTTGCAGGACTTTTACCTGCAAGTAGAGTACTTCGAGGTTCATTACCTACAACAAATAGGGGAGGAGAAGTGAAAAAAGAAGCTACTGACGACGAAATTAAAGTAAGTTGTTTTTTATACATATATACATTATATCGTTGATCTATTTATAAAATATGCATCATGCGCTTTTTGAAACTTTTATATATATATATATATATATATATATATATATATATATATATATATATATATATATATATATATATATACCCTATATATGTTAAATTGTAATTAATTGAGATTGAAATGCAGGATATTTTAGTTGAATGACTTTGAGTACTTAAATAAAACATTTTACCTCCTTTTTTTATTCCGATTAATAAATGAAATTTAAATATTTTTATGTTAAAAGAATTACGTGCGAATTTATATAGAAATAATGTAATTTGTTCTTTATTTTATATAGCCTTTTTACATTGTCAATTTATTGCTTAATTTTTCTTTACATAGGATTGATGTCAAAATAATATTAAATTTTGACTTTTTTATTATAATAAAAAATAATAATAGCGTAATAAAGAAAATTAAGTGATCAAAATTAGCGTGAGTATAATATACGTTTAGTTAAAGTGATTTAAATATCATTTGATCTTCTTTTTTTTTTTCCACACACACGGTGACGTTTTTTTTTTTTTTTTTTTTTTTTTCTTCTTCTACTTGTTACTTCTTGAAAAACGATGACTACGACTTTTAAAAATAAAATTTGTGGCTGACCTCACAGATTACGCGACAATATAACAACAAAGAAAAAGAAAACACATTTCTTTTTTTAAAGTTATATACCTCTAAAATATATTCATGGTACATAATATGCTTTTAAGTAAAAAAATATTTTTGAATTCTCCACCGCAATCATACACGGTAATCAAAACTTTATTATTTAAACTTTTGAAGTTCAAAGTAAATGTATATTCAAAGGATTTTAAGAAATAAAAAAAAAAGTTCTTCGTATTTAATATTAGTACTTAGTAATTTTACTTTGCAAAGAAAATATGTTGCTTATATAATGTCAAACAAAAAATATTTCAGTAAGTATAAAAAGAAAATATTGTTTATATATTTTAATTTTAAAACGATGATCCGCATATAGATGAAAGGATATTTATTTATATATATTTCGTCTGCATTTTACATTATTTTGTATTCTTTCTCTTCTTTCAAATTCTATTCGATTAAAACATCCATGGGTACACAATTTTATGCGGGCGCAATGTTTTCACAATATAGAAAAACAAAACATTCCCATTTTTTAATTTATTCATTTTATTATTATTATTTTTTTTTTCAAGAAGGTATGTATGTAACTCTGTATACTATATAGATATATATATATATATATAAATAATATTATATAGCTTTATTGCTCCGCTTTATATATGATTGATTTTAAGTTTTTGTGTATAGTCATTACATTATCTCTCTCTCTCTCTCTCTCTCTCTCTCTCTTACTATTATTCATTAAAATTTACATGCCATGCATAGATATTTAATAATAATCAATCTCCCAACTTAGTCTTTTATAGAGTATCGGGGCTCTTCTTTTTGTAAAATACGTGTTCAATTTACATTCGTTCGTTCGTTTATATTATTTCATTAGTTTTCAATATGACAATTATTCAGGGCTTAAAGTAAGCCGGAGCTATCTGGAGCTGAGCTCCGGTAAGAAGTTGAAAATTTAACATTGCACTTATGGGAGCTCCGGAGCTATCGTTCGTTTTTTTTTTTTTTTTTTTTTTAAGCATTGATAGCTCCGGTAAAAGAATTTTTCTACTTTATAAGCCCTGCAATTATTGTTATATATGTCAACGCAAAAACTAATGGGATTTATCATCAGAGCGTGAACCACTAACAAGTAAGTATGGCAAGGGTAGGAACCCTTAAGTTTTTATCTTTTTTTATCTTTTTTTTTTTTTAGCATACAGAGCCTTGGGAACCATAACTTTTTTGTATCATTTTTATTAATATAATGCACATAATACCAGAAACTTAAACGGAGGATATAGGCACACTTTTACGTTCATTTTAACCTAATATAATCATAAGAATTTTTCATCATAGGCACTGTTATAAAACTCGTGCGTTAAATGTTTACTCACTTTTGCTTATACTTCATATACAATTATCATAAAAAGTAAAAAAAATACCTAATAAAGAAGAAAGGGTATAAGAAACAAGAATATACATGCTTGAAAGTTGATAGTAGTTATGACGTCATTCAGTAGCTGAGGTAAACGCTAGCGACTCAAATGATACGCGATCTTTTGTGGTTTTTATCACAGGTTTTATATAATAAGAAAATGAGAAGCTCATGATATGATATCTTTGTGTGTGTGTATATATAGAAATAATATAATTTTTTGGACATCAATATTGATAGATATTGTATTCAAAACAAGACCAGTAGCCGCGATTTTGAGTCTCAAATGTGGTTGTCAAAATCGTCATTATTATTATTTAACATGCAGCTACTTTGTATACAATATTTTATCTATGTAAATCATATTTATTTCAATTTTAAATTAATTTAATATTTCGGTAGTTTTTGTATTTATATATAGATCTAATTTTTACTTTTCTCTCTCTCTCTCTCTCTCTCTCTCTCTCTCTCTCTCTCTCTCTCTCTCTTTCTCTTTCTCTTATTTGCATTAGAAGCAATAGAAGCAGATGAAAATCAAAATAACATATTTTTATCGTTAAATTAGTCCAAAATTGGCAATATTTTTTTTTGAAATTTGTCGTCTCATTTTAAAACCTGTGCGTATAACAACAAAAGTTTCAAAGAGTATTTAATTATAATTTAATTAAACGCTTTAAAGCTTTAATTGTTTGCAATTTAATTGTAATGGTTTTATATTTTGAATTTAGATAAATAAACATTAACCTTGGGCTATTGTAACAATTACTATAATAATAATAAATATAACGGAAAAATTTAATTGCCAAAATTATTTACAAATTATTTTCAAAGATGAAAATCAAAATACATATATTTATTTCGTATATAATATTTAAAAACCAAATATGACATATTTTATAAAAAATTTGATTTTATTATATAAGCGCGTATCACAATAATATAATAATAATAAATCTTGTATTTTCCACATGAATGAATAAAGAAATGAGATAAATTTCATGGTTTTTGAAATTGATATAAAAGTGTATTAAATTTGATATTGTAACAAACAAGATATATGTAGCAAAAGCAGCAGGTTTTATGATATCTTTTTCTACTCGGCTTTGCAATAATAATATTTTGTTGCTTCGACCAACACACGCAAATTTGACATTTGATTCTTATATTATTCTTTTTGATTATTATTATTATTGTCGCTACCTTTACTTTTTTGTTTTATACGATATATCTATAGGTGATCTGATATTACAGATTTCACTTTGTGTGTGTGCGTACTGCGTATCGTATATAATCACTTTTTATTTGTCATTTACCACCACACAATGAGTATAATTTTGAGTTGATTGCGAGTTTATCAATAATGTAATAAGCTTACTATGGCTTTATTTAATTTCCAATATTAATGTTTGAAATTATGTGTGTGTGTGTGTGTGTGTGTGTGTGTGTGTGTGTGTGTGTGTGTGTGTGTGTGTGTGTGTGTGTGTGTGTGTGTGTGTGTGTGTGTGTGTGTGTGTGTGTGTGTGAGAGAGAGAGAGAGAGAGAGAGAGAGAGCACAATTAATAGCTTTGCTCCTATTAAAAAATAATAAATTTATTATTTTAAATTTTGCGACATGAAGTATTAGAAACGGGTTTTGCAAATGATCCATTTAGCTCTTCCAAAAATGAAAGTAATAGAGAAAAAGTGTTGATTAAAAGTATAATATATAAATGCTTTGATTATTGTATAAAATAAAACCTAAATTAATTAAGAAATTTTTCAGAAGAGAATTACAATAATAAATTATAGCATAATATTCATTTGTAATATTAAAATTTATTTTAAAGCCAAAAGATTTTGTCCACTTTATAACAAAAATTATGCATATGTTTTAGAAATATATGAGGTAATTAATTGAACAAAAATGACAAACGAATGTTGAATTAAATTAGTAAAAGAAAAATAATAATAATAGCAATTACTTAAAATTTATAAATTAAAATTAATAATGTATTATTCCAAACATGCAAATATACATTATAAAAATATATATATATTTATATTACGCAAAGAAAAAAAAAAGTTGAATATAATCTTCAAATTAAATATGACAACAAAACTACTGTGCTATAGGTTTAAAATTTTGGAAACTTATCAAATTTTGAATTAAACAAAATATATATAAACAGAGCAAACATCAAGGATGATGAAGAAAAAAAAACTAATTTTGTGATGGAGAAAAAGAGCTATAGCCAAAGAGCTAGGGGTATCAGTTTCTTGTTACAGCTGCTTTCGTATCAAATTTCGAGTCGAGATATCAGCTCTTACTGTTAGTCTCTATAGCCAATGTTATAGTCTCAACTAGCACTTGTTTTCCAACAGTAATTTCCTATATTTTTATAAGTCACGTCGTAAAAATAAAAACAAAACAAGTCTTTATTCTTAAATTTACAATAATTAGAAAGACCTTTTAGGATAAATTTGAAAGAATAATGTATTATAAGCACTGAAAAAAAAAAACGTATAGGTAATAATTATATAATGCTAAAGCTCATATTTATGAAGCAGAATTTGTTCAAAACATCATAATCTGTACTATATACTTCATAATACTATAAAGTATAAATATATAATGTTGCACAGCATAATGTTGTTTTAACTTACAATCATTTATACTACCTAATGACATAAATGCCGTCTTTTTCGGAGCATAAATTACGTAATTTATTCTTTCCATGTACTATAATATAGTGTATTATATATAGGAAATCATCAAGCTCCTTGGTGCTCAAAATAAATAAATACGTTAACAAATCATGCATATACTTTTCTTATTCCTATATATAATTGTTAAAGCAAATGTTGTGTCCAAAAAAACTTATTTTATTACGAGAGCTTCATTATTAGTAATGAATGTGCACTGTTATTTTTTTTTTATAATGATGTACGGATTATTAAAAGCATAGAGCACTTTAAAAATTCATGACAGGTTATATCCTAACATTACTAACATATACCTGAAAATCAACGTTGATTTGTCCGGAGTAATTAATTTCTAATTCATTTTCCATTATTTTGATTTCCTTTTAAACGGACGTGCATGGCAGTATTTTTTAATTTATTTTGTTATGTGTGTTTCAATGCAAAAAGCATAAGCAGCTGTGTTAGGTTAGCGTAATAAATAAATAAATAAATAAATAAATAAATGTTGAAAATCTAAAATTATGTTGATTTACATTAAATTTATTATTATTTATTTTAATGTTTAAAACTTATAGGAGTCTCCAGCTTTCAGTTTTCTATAATAGAAGCATATATATATATTATATATATATATATATATATATATATATATATATAATATATATAATAATAATATAGTTCATGATGTAAAGTCAACAACTTGGTCGTATACAGTACTTATGATTTGCAAATGTGAAAATCTCTATTTTGCTAAAAAAAAGTTTGAAGTTTCATCATTTGCCAATTCGCCTTATTATTTGCTATGTATTATTGTGTGCTTTTATTAATTTTTTAATACGCAAATATAATTAAGAAATAAAAATCAACCATTAAGCATCCATTAAGTTTTATATTTGCAAAAAAATAAATAAATAAATAATAAAAAAATGCAATCAAATTATTATTATTTTTTTTTTCAAATTCGAAGCAGCAAAACTAAGCACTTTCTTTTTCTTGTATCTTTATCAACAAACCATGCAATCCGTATAAAAAGAATAAAGTTGAAGGCCCAGTAGACAATTACTGATATTGTTTGTTTTATACAGTATTTTATTTATTCTATTATTCTATTAAAAAAAAAAACTATAAAAAATAGTATATACATATAAAAATATAAAGAGGTATATATAAATATAATTCATGATTCAAAAATGTAGGCGATATTGACGCACACTGAATGTGATACTATATTGTATTGTATAACAAAGTTGATATGAATGTTGTAAACAGAGCTATGTAATATGATCTTATTATGCTCGTCATTCTATCATTTATACTATCCTTTATTATGTATTTTATACTAAACATACACATACCTGTGTCATTTTACTATGATACCTGCCGCGTGATCATAATACAATATCTGAAACAAAAAGAGAAGTGTAAAGTATTTTGATTTCATACACTTTTTTTTTTTTTTTTTTTTTTTTTTTTTTTTTTTTTGCATCTCGATCAGCATCATTTAAATTTAAAATAATATTTTATTATAAATAATCATATAAATGGATAACCGTTTCAATATACATGATAGAGAATTTTAAGGAGAAAGAAGCGCGTTCTCACAAATTTATAGGGTAGTTTCATTCATGTTAAAGTCGACGCCATAAGTGAGTGCTAAATAACATGGACCAGTATAGGAAAATTACTCATTTTGCAGGTTTAAAAATACATTGCAATTTTTTTGAGAGCATTGATGCTGTTAGCAGGTTGAATTAGTTTTTCAAATATGCAAGAAAAAAAAAACTAATTTTCCAAAGAAAATAGCCAAAAACTACGTTTGTCCTATACTGAGCAATGTTATTCATTACTCAAGAAGAGCATTAAAAAACACTCAGAATGACGTCATGCGCACACACCCTTGTCAACCTGATGCGTAAAAGGATCTGAAAGGATTACCTAACTTTGTAGTGGTCATCACGTAACGCCGCCTGCGAGCGTAGGCAACTCTTCAGACCATTTGTTACGCAGGAAACCTAAATTTGTGGGAACTCACTTCTCAAAATATTTATGCTGCATTTACGTCAATATAGCATATCACTTTTTTTATTTTATTTGTTATTATTTATTTATTGCATGAATAATATAATGCTGTACAACATGTGTGTTATGACGGGTCACATTTATTTGGGAGGCGAGTTATTCATCGAGCAATGAATAACATTGCTCAGCATAGGACAAACGTAGTTTTTTTGCTATGTAATTAGCAATTTTTTCGTTATTATTTTTCTTGCATACTTGAAAAACTAATTCAGCCTGTTAACAACATCTAATATGCTCTCTGAGCATTGATGCTGTTAACATGCTGAATTAGTTTTTCAAGTATGCAAGACAAATAATAATAACCAAAAAATATCTAATTTTCCAAAGAAAATAGCCAAAAACTACATTATTTGTCCTATGCTGAGCGATGTTATTTATTGCTCAAGATGAGCATCAAAAAGCATTCAGAATGACGTCATGCGCACACACCCTATACATACATACTATACATTCTTCACTATTTTGAAAATATGATGGTACATACTGTTTGGAATAAGTATTGCTGAATTCGGGATTGTAATATTTGTGTTCATTATTTTATTTTATACGTAATATAATTTGAATGTGCATTTGACTTGCAAATTTTATGTGTTTTAAAAAGTTTGCATACAGTGTTTCAGTTCAAAAATAATAATTAAATATAACATAAATAAATATTCGTTTTTATTTAAAAAATATAAATAAATAATACGTATAATTGATTGGGCGAGGTTTATAGGCCTAACAAAATAAGCTATAGCTCACTCTTACACCTCTAACCCAATAAACAATAAACACATCTTATTATATAAAATTAAAATACAGTAATTTTTAAAATTCCGTCTGAAATGCATATGAACATACATTGTGCCAGAAAAGGTAACAGATTGGAAGATAATAAGGAGATGATGAAAAGAGAACAGTATACAATACAGTATTTTTATACTAGGGAAATATAATGAATTGAGAAGAGAGAGAGAGAGAGAGAGAGAGAGAGAGAGAGAGAGAGAGAGAGAGAGAGAGAGAGAGAGAGAGAGGATATTCTACGTTATTAAATATTTACATATTATTTGTCATACCATGGAACCATGTAATAAATTTGAAATTTTTATTTTATTGCTTTACTTTTGGTATTGCTATTTTTTATTTTAAAGAATTACGTTAATGAGAGTCTCCATAAGATGCATTCATTGCATGTTGATCATGATTCATGATCATACATATAAGGCAGTAGAAAAAAGTTTCTTTTTAACACATTGTACATAATTTGTCATTGTGCTTTTCAATATCTTGTAAAGATAACCTTATTTTTTTTTAATTAATTAATTTATTATATTATGAGTTTTTTTTTCTTTTTTCTTCTGTAACACCAACACCGGAATCCTACTTGATTCAAGGTGAAGGTGAGAATCGTATCCCCACGTGAGAATAATCCAGTACCACATATCTATTAAAAACTGCAGGTGGCATATAGAGGGATTATTATAATATATATATATATATATATATATATATATATATATATATATATATATATATATATATATATATATATATATATATATATATTTATATATATATATTCTTTTGCAAAACGTAAAAGGGTGAAGTAGTGGATATAGCCGAATGTAAAGTATAATATTGTTATTCATGTAATTCATTTTTATAAAATATAAATTTAATTTCCTTGAATTATTTTACTTTCTCATTTTTTATATAAATGTATAAATTTTTTGAATTGGTATTTATGTAAATTTATTTTGGTTAAATTTTTATAAAATTTTGTAATAAAAGTAACATTTTGCAAAAATATTTTTATAGTATTTGAATATTTTGTGTGAGTGTGTGTTTTATATAATATATATATATATATATATAATTATATATATATATAAATATATATATATATATATATATATATATATATATATATATATATATATATATATATATATATATATATATATATATATATATATATATATATATATATATATATAAAGAATCACATTTATAAATATAAATTAAAGTTGAAATAATAATTCATTTTGTAATATAAGTGTGTCATAAAAAATATTCGGCTTTCAAAAAAAAAAAAAAAAAAAAAAAAAAAAAAAAAAAAAAAAAAAAAAAAAAGCTTCAATGCTTACATACATATCACATATACACACGTATACATAGAATGTAAGGTAAAAGTAGGAAAAAAAGAGGGATATAATATACCTACATACTGTACTGATCTCAAGTTTCAAATTAAGTGCCGTAGATGTTTAGTTTGTATGGCGTTATACCTTCACAAACCATCAACTTGAAATACAACACTTTTTTTTATATTATTCCAAAAAACTTTTTTTTTTTTTCATTTTTTTTTTTTCATCATGTTTTATAACATTTTTTTATATTACATCTCTACGGTTTTTATTATTATTATTATTTTCTGTTTTCTCTTAGAATTTATTAACTATAATTTTTTAATTAATTTTTTTATATGAAATTGGAGCTTTTTAGTTGTTTTATATTACAGAAAGAAAAGAGAAAAAAATGTTATTTGGTGAAAAAAAAAAAAAAAAAAAAAAAGAAGGCACGGAAAATAAAATAAAAATAAAGAAAGTTATGCAGCTTTTGTGAAATTAATTTTTGTATATATTTGCTTTTGATGAAACACCAATGAATTTTTAATTTCCTGCAGGTATGGTGAAGGGAGTCATACAAAATTACAAATTTATTTAAATAAAAAAAAAATCAATCTATTACTAGAGTACATAGAGTAGTAAATATTTTATTAATTAAATTATTATTATTGTATTTAATTTATCAGTTTTTATGCACGATATTAAAAATTTCAATATTTCTATATAGCTAGATTTTATATTGTGATCATTCTTCTCTTAAAGCCATAGATCATGTGTGCTTTTTAATGATTAAATACAAAATCGAGATCTCCAAAACTGATGACAATAATTTTTACCAGAATGTAAATGTGGCCCCACGACAAGAGAAAAAATATATAAAAATATCGTAAAAATATTGTAAAGTAAGTATACTATTTGTGTGACTATATCTGACGTCAGGAAACGGACAAAAATTATTATAAAAATGCTATGCAGGTTGCATAAATTGTAATTATATCTTAGATCTACTATACACTATACTATACTAATGTTATTTATGGAAGTCCCATCAAGTGTTTTGTGATGCAAATGCTAAAAATTTCTAATTGTCTATGCCTTTAATAAAATACTTTTCCACCTTCTCTCTTATATTTGCAAACTGCAAAATTTAAATTTAGAAAAAAAATTAATTCTCCCCTATATGTAGAGCTCTGGCCAAAAGTTCCCGAACGGGGCAGCGGCAGCCGCTGTGTTTTCTCATAAAGATAACATAGGGTGGTTGCGGGTTGCCTATGCAAATCGTTCGGGAACTTTTGGCTGTACACCTAAATTTTAAGAAAACATGATTTAATTATATATTTTACCATTGACGAACTCACGCTAAAATTTCAATGCTTTTTCGCAATTTTTGTGTAAATAATTTTTATTTTTTTCTGTGATTTGTTATTGCAACGAAAAGTAATATTTTCATGGCAGATATTTAAAACTTTGGACTTTTGCATGCCTGGCCGCAATAATGTATTAAATTTAGTTCATGCGTGTATTATTATTATAATAAAAGTTATTATTATTATTTATATGATTTTTAAAATCATTTAGCGGATTTAGCTATTATGATCATGCATTATTATTGGAAATTTTAATTTTCAAATTTTAGATGAAAAAAAAGTCAAATACATGAAATAGGTGTATGTAATTGGCGATTTTTTTTAACGCTTAAAAAATGGTCCTGCAACGCTAAGAGGATAAGATATTAGAGGTCCCTTGCTTTTTCCTATTTATGTTTCCTATTATATGATCTGAGTTCATTATTTGTCTTCTTTATTAATATTATTGTTATACTTCTTTTCCGTAAATAAAAATTGTAATAAATGAACGTAATTAAATTATTATCTTCCCTTTATTATTATTATTGTTAATTTTTAATTCTTCGTTATGTAGCATTAATATTTTTATAAAATTTCACAACAGCATGTATTGTTTATTTTAATAATAATTATTCGATAAACATGATCTTTGTTGTTATATCTCAAATGTCCTTCTCTTTTATATCTATAATACCATACTTTGTTAAACTTAATATTCCTTGCAACTTGAGATAGGTATAGCTTTACCATGTCGAGTTCGTATATATGACGCGTCGAGACATGAAAGCCTATATAACATTAGTATATGAGAAAGAAGAAGAGAAAAAGAGAGAAGTGGGGCGGGGCTCCAAATTTAGAATTAGAGAGAAGGCACACAGGGTGTGAGACAGATAATGTAACATGCGTATGCAAAACATAAATATATTATATATATAACTAAAATTGTAACTTCTATACTTCCTGTTCCATAAGAAATTATGTTTGTTTTTTTTTTTTTTTTTGTGTGTTTTTGTTTATTTCTTTACTTACTCATAATAATACACCATAATTGATAAATAAAAAATAATAATAATAAAAATTATATTTATATAGGCCGGTGCACTTCGACGCCATTCTGGAGCAATGAATAAACATTGTTTAGCATTAGACAAATGTGGTCTTTGGCTAGTTTTTTTTTTAGAAAATTAGTTTTTTCTCTCTCATCTCTCTCTCTCTCTCTCTCTCTCTCTCTCTCTCTCTCTCTCTCTCTCTCTCTCTCTCTCTCTCTCTCTCTCTCTCTCTCTGTCTTGCATATACTTGCGAAAACCTATTATTGCACCTGTTAACAGCGCATCAATGCTCTCAAAAATATTGCTAAATATTTTTAAACTGGCAAAATGTGTTATTTTCTCATACCAGCCCATGTTATTTAGTGCTCACAAATGGCGTCGCGTCGACATTTATATGAATGCAACCACCCTATATAGAAATACGTAGCAGTGGTAAGATTTCAACAAAGCTAATATAATGCAATTTTCGTTAGTCAAGTGCCTCATGGCCTCATGTATGTAGATTTATCGAAGTTATATATTATAGCACTAAATATTATAATGATTAAAACGGAGTTTAATATCTCAGAATTTACTCCATTTTTTATAAATAATTAATTCATCTCGTATCTCATCTTCAAATCTGACATTTCTCTATAACGTCTTTCAATTGTTACTTTTATGTAGACATATAAAAGGTTTATTTTGAATTGATGACATTGCAATAATAATTAAACTTAATATAAATTATGAAATATACGTAATACTCATAAAGAAATAGTTTATTATTACACATGCATATTTTACAAGTATGATAAAAACGACGTAGGAGGTATTAATATCTCTTCCATAATATAATATTATACGTATACATACT